>JAWPHD010003287.1:0-223334 GCA_037043455.1 Cyrtodaria siliqua | reverse complement strand
AAATCATTTAATAGACTGTTTTCAGTGGTATTAGACCATGTAAATGACATCACTTTGAAGTATGCTTTCTCACCCTATGTGATAAATAGAATCTCACATTCATGCTAAGGGCAGTTCCATTAAACTTATCCACGACAGCAGGAAAGCGATTTAAAAACATCTACAGATGAACCCTATTTTCTGAAATTTTGTTCTGTAAACTCAACTCTGCATCTATGGGTGAGTGTACAGTTTCAAAAGTGCCTTCCTGGGGTCCCATTTATGTTTTAATGGAAAAGCCCTAAATAGAAGTTCACATTCATGCTAATTTATCACTGAATTTATTGAAAATCTTTGTCAAAAATTATATGGCGCTCATCAACTGTTCACATCAAAAATCATGTGACGCTCGGAAACTAGTCGCATCAAAAATGATATGAGGGAGAGAACCTACATGTGATACTTTCAGGACCTCAATCTGGGAGTTTAGTGATTTTTTTAAGGGAGATTCATGCAAAAATCTGGGAGGTTTCTTCGCGGACTATTTTTAGCGCGCGAGCAGTATTTTATACCCAAATTCCACAATCTCTCCCTCAGAAATCCCAGTAAATCCTTGCTAGAAATGTAACAATAATACTACACAAACGCTTACTTAGAAGTTGAAATGTAACAATAATACTACACAAACACTTACTTAGAAGCTGAAATGTAACAATAATACTACACAAACACTTAGAAGCTAGAAATGTAACAATAATACTACACAAACACTTACTTAGAAGCTAGAAATGTAACAATAATACTACACAAACACTTACTTAGAAGCTAGAAATGTAACAATAATACTACACAAACACTTACTTAGATAGAAATGTAACAATAATACTATACAAACACTTACTTAGAAGCTAGAAATGTAACAATAATACTACACAAACACTTACTTAGAAATGTAACAATAATACTACACAAACACTTACTTAGAAGCTAGAAATGTAACAATAATACTACACAAACACTTACTTAGAAGATGAAATGTAACAATAATACTACACAAACACTTACTTAGATAGAAATGTAACAATAATACTACACAAACACTTACTTAGAAGCTAGAAATGTAACAATAATACTACACAAACACTTACTTAGAAGCTAGAAATGTAACAATAATACTACACAAACACTTAGAAGCTAGAAATGTAACAATAATACTACACAAACACTTACTTAGAAGCTAGAAATGTAACAATAATACTACACAAACACTTACTTAGAAATGTAACAATAATACTACACAAACACTTACTTAGAAGCTAGAAATGTAACAATAATACAACACAAACACTTACTTAGAAGCTAGAAATGTAACAATAATACTACACAAACACTTACTTAGAAGCTGAAATGTAACAATAATACTACACAAACACTTACTTAGAAGCTAGAAATGTAACAATAATACTACACAAACACTTACTTAGAAGCTGAAATGTAACAATAATACTACACAAACACTTACTTAGATAGAAATGTAACAATAATACTACACAAACACTTACTTAGAAGCTAGAAATGTAACAATAATACTACACAAACACTTACTTAGAAGCTAGAAATGTAACAATAATACTACACAAACACTTAGAAGCTAGAAATGTAACAATAATACTACACAAACACTTACTTAGAAGCTAGAAATGTAACAATAATACTACACAAACACTTACTTAGAAGCTAGAAATGTAACAATAATACAACACAAACACTTACTTAGAAGCTAGAAATGTAACAATAATACTACACAAACACTTATTTAGAAGCTGAAATGTAACAATAATACTACACAAACACTTACTTAGAAGCTAGAAATGTAACAATAATACTACACAAACACTTACTTAGAAGCTAGAAATGTAACAATAATACTACACAAACACTTAGAAGCTAGAAATGTAACAATAATACTACACAAACACTTACTTAGAAGCTGAAATGTAACAATAATACTACACAAACACTTACTTAGAAGCTAGAAATGTAACAATAATACTACACAAACACTTAGAAGCTAGAAATGTAACAATAATACTACACAAACACTTAGAAGCTAGAAATGTAACAATAATACTACACAAACACTTACTTAGAAGCTAGAAATGTAACAATAATACAACACAAACACTTACTTAGAAGCTAGAAATGTAACAATAATACTACACAAACACTTACTTAGAAGCTGAAATGTAACAATAATACTACACAAACACTTAGAAGCTGAAATGTAACAATAATACTACACAAACACTTACTTAGAAGCCCCGTTACTTATGCCTAGCCTCTCGTAATCACTCTTCGAATTTTTCAATCGCTGTATAGCCTCAATCTGATCCTTCGTGTAGCCGAGCTGCGACTGAAACGACATCTTCTTACCCCCATTTTCAACTGCCTTAACAACGCCTTCAAATAATGCCTGTAAATTTCGATAAAGAGGAATTGTAACATTGGACGACCTGACTCAGCAATGTTTATGAAAGAAACTACCGTAGGAATCGATCTTTACCACTGATTGATTAAATACCAATAACTTTAAAAGGTGGTTTTAATGCAACTGGTAAAAATCCTGCAGTCCAATTGGTTGACATTAAACAAATATGACTATTAAATAGTGCATAACCCGTCACAAATCACTCGTGTCACATCTAACTTTCAATAACATGACAGAAGTTATTTTTATTTTAATGGACTTGTTAGTAAAACTGGAAAAAAACAAAATTCATTTCCATGTTTAATCCCTTAACCCACTAAGCACGACTATAATAGCCTTTGCGTCCATTATAAACCCAGTAACTCGCAGGCTGATCAAGGTTTACAATGTCCGGCTGCAGATCAGTCATTTCCCCCAAAACACCCCTTTGTCACATAAATGGAATGGTCTTAATTCATAGAAAGAACAGTCCATTATATATATGTATTGGGTGAAGGGTTAATGAAATTTAAACCTGACAGATTATCAATAAGCGACATTAAAATAATGAATTTCTGGAATGGGAAATAACTCTTGCAAAGCTTTAATTATACACATTTTTCACATTTATCCTCCTTTAATGCAATATTATATAAAACAACCAAGGTAATTTTATTCTAAGAGAATTTAAAGAATTAAATTGGGTTTTAAGGCGGACCAACATATGAAAGGTTATATGGCGCCTAACATGAATGAACATGCCAGGCTCATCCTCCATTTACATCGAGATAGAATATGGAGAATGGGCCTTCTCACCTGCAGAGTTGCTGCAAATTCTATTGTAGACACTCCATTTACGCTGGAGCCATGTTTATTGTTTTTATGTGACTGCTCTAGTGATTTAGTGAGCAAGATGGCACCTGAAACAATGCAGGGGTCTTGATGAAGATCTTTTATGAGCATGAACAAAAATAGATAAAATGAAAATGAATTTGGGGTGGGGTTCTACCCCTCTGCCTACCCGTCTAACGCCGTGGCCCTATTCTTTGCCCGGGAACCACACGGGGCTATTTTAAGAGAAAATATAATCATGCTGTTAAAGATATTCAAACAAAAATCAGATCATGTTAAATTTAAGGATTAGAATGAGCAAAAGAAGACACTTTATAGACATGTTTGATTTGATGTGTAAAAATAAGTCTAATAAACCCCGAAATTGATGTGTGCTCCTTCAAAGTGTAAAGTCAGTTCTATTGAATGCATTTACAACTATACAAATTTTAAAATATTTGTGAATTAAACCATCAATAATTATTGTTCCAACTGAAACCAATATTAAACTTTCATAAGGCTCATATTAATGATCTTTTTGCCAATTCAAATGAAGTATGGATAATGCTAATTTTCATATACCGGTAGCAAAATTGCTTTTTGTTTGAAAAATCAGCAGAAAAGATGAGGTCATAAGACATGTAAGAGAGCTTTGTTTGTAACTATTAAGCAAGTCAAGGTTCTGGCTGTTTGCACTGAGAATTGCTCACTTCAACAAGCTTAGTTGCGCAAATGAATCAGTGAATTAAATATCTGTGATACGCATAACATGATCCCGTCTTAATTCCATTAAGCGATGGGAAAGATTATATTAGCAGGATTTTATAACGAAATATTTCGGCAATAGACATGTTTAAAAAGGCGTTTTACTGAAAAATGTGATAACCTGTTTAAAATTACCTATTAAATGTTTTAATTTTACAATATGCAAACTTTTTAAGCCGAAAGTAAGGCTTTATTTCATACCCCAGCCAACCCCGTTTTCGCTTCTTGGAGAAGGGGTTGGATGGGGTATGAAAGTTAATACTCGGACCACGTAATGGGATAAAACATGATGCTGTTAAAAAAAATCCTTATGTTATTTTTTCATATAATGAAATAAATATTGCATTCCTGTGAGGGTGACTGGATATTGTCAATATCAATATCAATATCTATTGAAGTGTTGACAATATCCACTGTATTGCAATATTTATATAATGTTTGTCAGTGGTCCATTACAATCTATTCACAACTTTCACATGACATCATCAAAATAATTTGACCAATCAGTGAACTTTAGCCCTTTAGAAAACTAATTTGTGTTGTTGTTTTTTTGTACAACCATGTATCTTCTTTTGGTGCTGTCTGATTTTAAGACACCAATATGGATGCATTTAATTTAAATCATGGTCTAATATTTGACCCGTTTTCGGCCATTTGTTGATTTACATGTATAGTTTATATTACTACCATATCATACCTTATTTGTAAATAGTTTTATCTTTATATATTTACATTAATTTTTAATTAATCCTTCATTTCTTCGTCTTTCATCAGTTTTTGCGAACAATATGACCTATTTATGTGTCGACATGCCGTAAAACACCATTCATTCATTCATTATTATTTTGATTTTTCATATAGAGATTGAGGATTAAGTCCGAGTAAACCCATATATTTTTATCTACTGAATATCTCAACATCTCGGACATTTTTCACTCATGACATGATGTGGAAGTTATGAATAAATACACTTCCAATAAACGTGACAACGAAGAATTGAAATGAGTGATTTAAAGCATCGTATCATACCTGGAACACTTCGTTGATGCCATCGCCAATCTGGGCTGAAGTTTCAAAGTAATGAAATCCCTTACTGTCAGCCCACAATCGTCCTTCTGATTCGTCTACAGCACGCTTACGATCACACTGGAATGTACAACAGCATTATAAACTATAATATACGGGTGATAAATGAATTAATTACTGTTTAACGGGTCATCAACATAGCATATAACACATTCTCGTTCCATTACCATCATATCTCAGAATTGTAATCTTAGCTATCTTTTTTTTATAAACAATTATTTTTTTTGTATTTTTATTTTTACACGACACAGATGCAGTTTCATTCAATATATTTATTATAGTCTGTCTACAAATACATTAGGTAAAGTTTTACTGGCTCCTAGGCATAGCAGCTTGTTTTGACTTTTCATGAGATTTTATAATGCCACGCCACTGGCCGAGGTTCATGGATACATACGTATTCGCGGATAAATATAGTAACGCTAGCGCGTGAGGCGATTTACATATATTTAGCGTGCATAGAATATAGTTCTAAACTTTGACACAAATTATGACTGTTATAAGCAAATGTAGAAAAAGTTCCATTTTTTCCGGCAGTGAAAATATAAGTTCTTATATTCTCACTGTGAAAATATAAACAATGAGAATATAAGGTTTATTCTAACCATACAATCCACTATTTCATTGGGAAGTATATAATAAAATGGTATATGGCTTCCTAACATCACTAATATCTCACATAAGAGTGCCTCACCGTCATTACAGGCAGTTACTGAAAGACAAAAAAAATCAAACATAGGAGGAAAAGCCCGTAACCTCCCCAGCACGCGGTAAATGCCACTATGCTTGAAAATAATCCTGTGGAGAACCCTGGGTACAGTACAGGATCATAAGTATTTAACTCGGTACCATCAACAAGGAACCTAGATTTGCAGATTTGACTTAGTTATTCTTTGGTAACCTTGTCAGCTTGCAATAAAATTATTTTCTTGCTAAGTGTTGAAGTTATTGCATTTTTATGCAAACCTTTAAGCATATAGTGCGTAAAAAAAAGCATGTCCTTGTTCTTGCCGCTTGCAGAGCATGCCGAAAAAACACCGGCAAGTGTGCATTGTGCGCATAACAGCTGAAACACTCATTGACCCGGTACCGCAATTACGATTACAGGAATGAAACGAGAACCAGTACCAATGGAAGAAAACTGTAAATAACTGGTATCGCTGTTTCATAAAAACAGTGTAGAACTGTCTCGTGAAAGTATGCTACATGCTATGAAAACTCTGAATGGTAAAAAGAAGCCACCAAAATATGCACTGTTTTCAAAAGAATAGTGTACCGGGAAAATTACGTTCGTACATGGTACACTACGAGTACTTTTAAGTAAAAACATGTAATTTACATGGATACATGGTTTATCCGGAGCACTGATTAGGGCAGCATCGTTTCCAAGGAACTGTTTTGTTTTTGTTTTTCGATTACTGATTAACACAGAAATTCAGTTCTGTTTAAAGTAGATGGCTTTCCCTGCACATGGGAATGACTGCTTTATGATAAGAAGGCACTGGCTTTAAAAGAATATAGCGAAGCAGCCAAACCATCTTTATTATTGAGAGTTCTAAAAAAACTTGGAAAAAGGTAAAAGAATTATCGAAATCGGATGATAAACAAAGAAGATATGATCGTTTGAAGGTTCTGTTGACACGGATATGGAAACCGCCATGTTTAGAGCTATGACATCACAGATCTAAACAACCATACAAGGAATATTGATATGAAAATTTACTCATTTATCGGGGAAAAATATGGTCATATAGAACTATGACATCCTAGTTTTCAAAATGGCAGCTCCCATATCCATTTTAGAACAAACTTCTACGGTAATGGTCATATCTTTTTGTTGATCATCCAATTTTGATAATTCTTTCACCTTTATGCAAGTTTTTAAGAACTCTCAATAAAAGAGCTTTGTGGTTGTGCAGCTACATTCCCTTTGAAAAACGCTGGATTAGACACCAAAGGGAATCGCATGGACCCTCTCGATCATAAGGATCCAGTATAATTTGCTAATTAGCAAACACAATTAATAAAATTGTTTTCAGACTGGTTCCAAATCATATTTACCTTGTTAGTACATACAAATAGAACAACAGTGTCATGTTCAGACTGGTTCCCCAGCATACTGACCAAGGTTTTAAGCACAAACATATAAATAACAACATTGTGATGTTCAGACTGGTTCCTCAGTATATTTACCTTATTAGCACAAACACATAACAACATTGTCATGTTCAGATTGGTTCCCCAGTATATTTACCTTATTAGCACACACACATATAACAACATTGTCATGTTGGTTCCCCTCTCGTATATTTACCTTTTTAGCACAAACACATATAACAACATTGTCATGTTCAGATTGGTTCCCCAGTATATTTACCTTATTAGCACAAACACATATAACAGCATTGTCATGTTGGTTCCCCTCGTATATTTACCTTATTAGCACAAACACATATAACAACATTGTCATGTTCAGACTGGTTTCCCATCTCATTCTGCATCTCCAGGAGCCAATGATCAAGAGATTCAAAGCTGGTACGATCAGTGACATCGTACACCAGCAACGCCCCCTGGGTGTCCTTGTAAAACTCATTTCGAACCTGAAATGTAAAACAAATAGTTAAATAGTAATATAATACTCTTAGGGTATTTCACAAAACACTTGCCGTCTGATTTGTTCATATTTCAGCAAGGAAGCAAAAAATTTTTCATTATTGGATCACAGTGGCCTTGACCTCTGACCTACTTACTCCAAAATCTGTCATTGTATCATTACGGACAATCAAACCATTAAAACTGAAGATGCTGATTATAATTGTTCACAAGTTATGGAGCAGAAATGCTATTTCATAACTGGGTCACAGTGCCCTTGAACTTTAACCTACTGACCCCAAACCCAATAAGAGTCATCCTCTCATCAAGGACAATCAGTGTGAAGACGTTTGAAGACTGTGGGTGCAATCCTTCAAAATTTATTGAGAGGAATCTAAATCGTAACTCTCACAATAATGGTGGACAAAGTGATCCCTAAGTGTCTGCCATGCTATGCAAGGGACACAGAAGTATGAGTAAATATATAATGTGTCTTAAAGGGTTCAAACTTTATAAAATTCAAGTTGAACATAAACAAAATCCTCCAACACTCTAAGTACAAACATGGACAATAACCGAAAATGATCGATGCAAATATGGACAATAACCGAAAATGATCTGTCAGGAAACCTGAAAAAATATGTGTCTCTACTTCATATTGCCACTTTCCTAAGTTTCACGAACATTTAGGGGACAAAAGATGGGAGTTCACAGAACAAGGCTATCATGTCAGGGCAATAACTGAGAAAAATCATCCACTGAAACACCCTGACATTTTAGCAGTTCCACTTCTGTTCATATTGATCAAATGTCAACAATGGCTAAAATATTTGCATAAATTTTAACCAGAGGGTAAGTTTGAATGACCTGTCTCGATTAATGCCTGTGGACATCAGGTAATTTTATGCAAATACGCTATTAAATCTTAGACACCAACACTTGACACAAAGTCTGTATAATCAGTAATTTCCATTAAGTTTGAAAATAAATATACTGTGACCGTAATGAGTTTGAAGAGACATTAATCTTATTAATAAATTCATGAACTTGGAAGTTTCACATTGTTATATATTTTAGTTTAACAACAAAACTGGGACCTAGGCCTTCTGACTTGGGGAAAACAAGCATGAGACTGTCAAACCTGCACACGGGTTAGGGTGGGGGTGGGTTGTGTGTGTATAATATCATCAGGTATTGAATTTAGCATATCATCAGGTATTGAATTTAGCATTTATTTTAACATACAAACCATGGGGGTGTGGGGGTGGGGGAGGGGGTTGGGTGTTGTGTGTGTATAATATCATCAGGTATTGAAATTTAGTATATCATCAGGAATTGAATTTAGCATTTATTTTAACATACAACCCATGTTAAAGTCTGTCACTTTATTAAAAAAAATCTTTTATTTTTTTGAAGATTGGAATTGGGAACAGGCCAAATTTCATCTCTACTTAAATAGGTTAAAAAGGCCCTGCTTGATGATTGTTGCCATCATGAATATGATAATAATACCTCATAAAAGATAGGATGTCCTGCCATATCAAATATGTTCACTTTTACTTCTCTGTCATTTACTGCCACCCTGTAAATAGCACAATACAATATATTACGATGTATTCACACAGTGCATATTTTATAAAATAGGATTAAAGTAGCTACCCTGCCAACAACAGCCACATTTTACAACATCGTTTCTAAACCTACCGACGACAAGGTATATATATTATAACTTACATATTTTGAGAATCCAAACTCTATAAACACAATATACCGGTAACCGGCTTTGACCAGCCAGGCTAAACTCCAAAACGCATATTCAATCATGGGTATTTTAAGAACCACTGAAAAAAACTATACTTCTAATCGGTACATATACATTATTATATGACTTGAACAACTGGATCGAGTTTTGATAAATGCATGGTTTTGTAGAGTAATTTTCCTGTTATTTGGCGGGTTAGTTTCTTTAATACGCATTTATCCCCCTGATATATAGAGGATATGTGTTGTTTTGGAGTAAATAATCAATTTTATTTCATCGAGAAGTGAGCAAAATTTAACAAATTTTTATTTCATTGAGAATTGAGCAAAATTTATATTTTTACGATTGTGCAGATTGAGCGAAAATATGAGTGTTTGATCACTTTGAGATGAAATAAATGTTAATATTTAATAATAAATATGTTGAAAGAAATTGTGACTAAGATTTTGTGCGCGACACGTCGTCTTGATGTGGTGAGCAATTGTGCGAAGTTATTTTAAAATTCCGTCCAATTTTGTCCGAGATATTTACCGGACACGACTGTAAGGACTGACTGAAGGATGGAGCAACAGTTACTACTCTATGCCACTCTTCGGGGGCATAAAAATACTATGATTAATAAATAAAGATACTAATTTTAATGCTTGATTAAAACTTCCAAGACGGTAGACAAGACGGTCCTGTGTCCCTTTAATAAATGCGTCACTTTCAAAAACACTGTTTTACTAAGCAACTATACATACTTAGACACTCCATAGTCTATGCCAATTGTTGCCAGGTACTTGTGTACAAATCTCTTCTCACAATATCGCTTTATTATACAGCTCTGAAAAAAGAAAACAGATTTACTATACTAGTCAAAATATAATGCATTAGCTGTCAGAGATGTCTCATTTCCAACCTGTGTGAGCCAGGTAATATTGATCTCTGTTTCAGTAATTTGTTATGTTGTTAACTGGTCTATTCTTCTGCCATTAAACATTCTCTCAAACATACCAGGGCATTTTTCTTTTTTAGAAATAGGGAAAGAGGCCATAAGGCCCTCCAATGGGGTGGGAGGTGGAAGTTGGAGGGGAAAGGGTTTTTGAGATAAAGGGGGGAAAATAGTGTACTTTTCAGAGATGTAGGTGGAACAGAAATTGAAGCCTTGGGTGTGCAATATGCCTTTGGAGAATTTTAGGAGAAAGAAAAATATTTTACATAAACTTTCTTTAATAAATGTATCCAAAACATAACATTTCTGAGAACGTAGGAGTAGGGAAATGGTGTGTTTTATGTTGTTGTTATTTTACCCTGGATTAGGGGAATTTTCTCAGCCAAAGAGGGTGAAAGGTATGCTATTATGCTAGGGAAAGAAGCCGACATTTGGCCTCTGTTTATGAAAGAAAAAAGCCATGCATACCCAAGTGAAATCTCAATGACAGGGATTAAGGATTTTAATTATTGCTGATGGGGTCATTGTCATATCGGGTACTACAGAAAGGTACACGGGGTACATTTATGTATACAGAAACGTACCTGAAAATCCTTGAATTCCAGAACGGCCCCCAAATATACAGAAACGTACCCGGACAAACAAGATCTCATTGGCGAAATTGAAACAATTTAGAACTTGATAAAACAACTACTTAAACAATATTGTTTATCATTAACTATTGCGCTAATGTTCTGAAAAACATATTTAGGCTGCCATAGTTAGCAATAAAATACAGAACGTATTGTCGTAAAACCAGAAGTTGTAAATGATAAAACCCCGCGCAAAAACAGTGAACAAATATGCAAGAATATTTATACCAACTGCATTCGTTTAAGGCGGAGGCAACTGCGAGCGGCTTTTAAAGGGACACACGGCAATCTTTATTTTTTAAAAACTCACGGCGTCCCGCTAGTTTTTCTGCATAACTTGCATTTGTTCAATCATTAATATTAATTATAAGAATAGTATTAAGCAATTTGTTTTTGCATATTATTAATTTTTGATATTATTGCACCAATAATATATTAAAATTTATAGTATACGACGAAATAGTGAATACGTAAAACATTTATTTATTTAAAAACCAGGGAAAAGGTAAAAATTATATTGGATATATAAATCGAGACACTCATTTCAAACATTTCAAGATTGCCGTATGTCCCTTTAAGAAGTGAATCGATTAAACTTTATAAACAATGAAAGTTTCGTTTCCCTGAAGTAACAGAACGCATTACGGCCACGTTTTACGACATTGTAGTATGTCTTGGGTACAGTTATGCATATTTGGGGGCCTTTCTAGATTTCGATGATTTTCAGGTACGTTTCTGTATACATAAATGTACCCCAGGTACCTTTCCGTAGTACCCGGTACGACAATGACCCCATCAGCTTAATTATTAAGGCATATTTTTTTCTTCAAAACACTGGTTGCAGTAGGGATGATTAGGGAAGTATTTTGTCTGCATGTGTATAAAATGGGAAGCGTCTGCTTTGTGATCATTACTTTTTATGGGCCACACTGGAAAAACTGACATTTATAAGACATTCTAATATTGAAAAGCAAACTGAAAGCAGGCTATATAGTGTACATACATGTACAATCACAACATATCTGATACATTTAGTAAAAACCCAGATGCTTACTTGTCACAGTTTTCTAGAGTAGCGTGGTAGGAGTGGGGTTAGGTGGGGGTGGGAGGCGGGGAGACGTTGTATTTCATTCTTGCAGTTGCACATGTTGTCAGTTTGGCATCATTTTGGAACAAAAACAAATCTTGTAAACTACATCATTTGTAGGGTTAGGCAAGTTTAATAGTGCCTATGAGTATAATGCAGAGGTTGCAAAAGTTGTTTCAGTGTATAATGAGCATCAAAGTTCATTTTAGATAAAGGTAAGTCAGATTGGCAAAGAAGCATGCAAGATTTCAATCTCTACCCAGATTTGTAGTTCCTTGCATACACATGTGGCCTCTGGGAGAGATTGGCAAGATTTTCATTCGTCTAACGCATATTCAGACTGTGTTTTGTAGTATTAATAGTTAATTATTCTGTTAGCTAAAATAAAATATGTGGTAAAATAAACTATTTGGAAGAGTTTGTGTGTTTATTTATTTACTCTTGCATCTGCTCATGCGTCCACTCTCCCTCCATAAACTCGTCCGAATAAAATTTGGGAATATGTCGTCATTATTGTCTTCAATGTCGTCTGCTGTATTTAAATATCAGAATAGAATTGAACTGTAACAATACTACCAGTCTAATCAGCTGGAAATCACGTGATATCAAGTCAGCTGATATAAATAACAAAACAAGGGCCGTAATCTGCAGATTCACATGTCTCACCTAACGGGGGCGTGACTTAAAAATAAAAAAAGTCAGTGATGATTAAATGAAAGTTTGTAAACACTTTAGTAACTAAAAACAAGAGACCCAAGAGGGACTGTGGACGCTCTACTGGCTAACATGGCTCTTATAACATCAATGATGCGTGTGACTGCAATTTACTTTTTTTTGAAAGTTTTGGGCAAAACACAGCATTTTTAACTAAATCAAGGGCCATGACTAAAAACTCTGGTAAAGATCAGATGAGAAATGAAGGCCATATCTTAGCACTTTTAACTAAATCAAGGGCCATAACTCTGCTGCTACTGGTCCGATCTGGCTGGTTTTCAAACTTGTCCGAGCTTTCATTGATATCAACAATCTGTTAAAAGTTTGGTAAAGATCGAATGAAAAATTAAGGCCCTATCGTCTTAACTAGACAAAATATAGCATTTTCAACTAAATCAAGCGCCATAACTCCTTGGTGACTAGTCCGATCTGGCTGGTTTTCGAATTTGTCCGAGCTTTCATTGATAATAACAATCCGGTAAAGTTTGG
Source organism: Cyrtodaria siliqua (assembly GCA_037043455.1). Taxonomy (NCBI): domain Eukaryota; kingdom Metazoa; phylum Mollusca; class Bivalvia; order Adapedonta; family Hiatellidae; genus Cyrtodaria; species Cyrtodaria siliqua. The sequence continues at coordinate 209,996 of JAWPHD010003287.1, read as the reverse complement.
CAAAGATCGGATGAAAATTGAAGGCCCTATCGTCTTAAAGAGCCAAAATATAGCATTTTTAACTAAATCAAGGGCCGTAATTATGTTGTTACTGGTCCGATCTGGCTGTTTTTCAAACTTGTCCGAGCTTTCATTGATATTAACAATCTGTTAAAGATCGGATGAAAAATGAAGGCCCTATCGTCTTAACGAGGTAAAAGTTAACAGACGACGGACGGACGACGGACAACACGCCATCCCATAAGCTAAAAATCATCAGCTCCAAAAAGTAGGTCATAGATGAAATCCATGCGTCCAAAAAGATGCACTACCCAAGACACAACTATGTTAAAATAGAATATTTTGTCTTCCAAAGATTAAGCTATAAATTAGGTTTAAAACATCTAGTGCATAATTATAGTTCATGAGAAAGTGATGTAAATGTAACAATTAAAGTTATCTGCCCTTTGCTTGGATGGTGAAGGTCACATCCACATTTGCTTTGTCACGTTGCAATGTAACACTCAAGATACAACAAACTATAAGCAAAGCTTGAAAGATCTTAGTGAATACAGTTTGTGAAAAAGTGACTTAATGCCAAAGTCGAAGGTAAAAAGTATAAGGTTATCGGCCCTTTGCTTGGAGAGTCAAGGTCACATCCACATCTGCTTTGACACGTTGCGATGTACCACCCTAGATACAACTATAAACAAAGTTTGAAAGGTGTAGTGCATACAGTTTGTGAAAAAGTGACCTAAACACAAAAGTTGAACTTAAAAATTATTAAGTTATCTGCCCTTTGCTTGGAGGGTCAAGGTCACTTGCACATTTGCTTTGTCACGTTGCGATGTATAATGTATATAAGCAAAGTTTGAAAGGTCTAGTGTATAGTTTGTGAGAAAATGAACTAAACGCAAAACTTGAATGTTGACGCCTTCGCCACCGCCGCCGGAAAGCAACACCTATAGATGTCTCATTTTTTCTTTTTCGAAAAGGAGAGACAAAAACAAGCTTTATTATAGTTAAAACTGTATTCATTTCTAAGTCAAATTAAGTCAATAAATTACTTGTATTACGCCACTAAGTCACGAAAAATAAAGTATCATTGGCATTCACAATTGCCCGATGTTTTTATAGTAATTTATTCTCCATTCCGACATCGATTTTCTGCATATAAAATGCAAGAAAAAATGTTTTCGACATCGTATTTCAGTTGGGACATGATATATATCGGCATCACAGTATGGACAATGAAATGTTAAAAGTTGCTTTAAAATATTGTGCTTCTAGAAATAATAATAACCGGCTGAATTTCGAAAGTACGCAGCACTTTGTATTCTTTCCTGTCTTGTGTCTTATGCCATTTCATCAGCAAAATAATTCTAATTGATATAAATTTGTTTATATGTTCATTTTAACAAGAGTTGTCTCCTGGAAAATCATGTTTATATTTCTATTTTGAACATTAATTATGTGCATTTTTACATTCAAACGATGATCGATTATAAACTTTCATAATCGGATGCCTAAGTAATTGATGATAGGTTACAATTGATTAATCGGTACATCACTACTAAACTGTTACATACCTTGCCAACCTCAGCGTTGCCCATACTGATGATCTTGATCCGGAGTGACCTTTTTCCTTTCTGTCGATCCATCTTTGTTATATATATACCCTTTTCTTGTTACTCACAGTACTGCATCACACGTCATACAGTTCATTGCCAAAACTTAAATAGTTCATACTTTTTTTCTACCAAAACTAACATTTTTTCTCAAAACATTCAGCTTTGCTTCAACTATTGCGACACTTTTAAACTGGTGGGCCAGGGTATTATAGTGTTTTCCATAAATCAGCTTTTCCTCAATCATTAGATACTTTAACTATCGACATATATATGACTGCCTATCCACTACTATGCATAGTGCATACAACAACAAATCTGTAAATTAATTATTGACGAAGCCCGACACCGCCATTTGTTTACATTCGTTACCGCTTGGAATTTTAATTTACTTGACAGACAGTTGTATATAATCGACTCCTAACATGACCGCTAGCAAAAACATAAACGATTAAATTGAAGATAAATATTCTAAATCGATTTAAATCATACTTGGAGCAATATTTTGACTTTTTTGGTGTTTCAGTTTTCCAATCGCCCATGAATTTAGCCGGTGTCGTATATTTTTTACACGTCGTATTTTACGCATAACCTTAAGCGCGAAAAGGACGAAAAGGAGATTTTCTGCACGAAGAACTAAGGCAAGGATTTTTGAACAGATAGGCCTGCCAATACTTTTTAACACAAACTCCTTAGATTTTTTAAATTTTAAAATGAGCTAAGAACATTTCAAATGGAAATTTGACGCGAGTTCCATTTCCACACTATTTTTTTAAAGCGCAAATTTAAATTCTATCTATATATCTTCATATACTGCAGTACCCACTCTCGAGGATTATATTGCAGGTGCGTGTCAGTGCATGCTAGTGAGATAAAAGTAAAAGTGTGAAAGGAAAGGACAAGTGTTGTTGGAGTAAAAGATAATATGAACTAAGGTAAAACCTTGAGGCGAGCACAGAAAATGTGAAAGTAAATTTTAAACAGATAAAACTCAATGAAAGAACAATACAAATAACGTGTCAAACAATAATGAGGTCCTCTCAGGGGTTTTGGGGGAAATAGCCATTTATATTTGGTGAACAAGGGAACAATACACATATTTTTAGGGAACAATGGAACATGACTTTACAGGAAATAAAATTTTAACATTTAGTTTTAATACTTAAAAAAAAATCACAAAAAGTTAACATTTCAAACAATATCTTTGTGATGACAGTGTTGCAGCTATAATTACTGTAGGACAGAACGAATTTTGGGGAACATTAGCAAATCTTTTAAACATTAAAAGTACTTTTAGAGAACAGGGGAACATTGGACAAATAATGTTGGGGAACAAAGCAAAATAGATGTTGGGAACAAGGGAACACTGACTCATATTTTCAGGGGAAAAGGAAGATGTACCCCTTCCATCCTCCTGTGGGCCTCAATAATAATAAGAATGAATAATCATGAAATGCACAGTTTGAAAGGGGCAAATTGCATTTATTATATTGTTCTTACTGAAGGGACACTGATTAAAACAGGCAAAACATATGTTCTTTAATTATGATAATAATGAATTGAAGTATATATACTCAGTCACAAAAGGAAATTTACACTTTGACGTATATTAAATTTGGAATTTATACATTTTATTCAAAAAAAATTCATTGCACACTTTGTTTCACAACTGAGCTGTATACACTTTCTTTTGCAACTCAGTGAGTATAATTAGATTAAAACGTTTTAGACTAGCTTGAAAGAAACTAAACTGCCAAATTTAGCATTTACCTCACTGCTTCAAGTATACACTGTCGTGATATAACTAAACTGAAAGATTGTTCACTTTATACATATACATTTACATACATTGTTCCAATTGCTTTTTTACATTTTTTTTATTTTGCCAGAAATGTTGATATTTTCTATGTTATTATTTATTACTAAATATATGCAAACTGTGTATTTAGCCGATAACACTAAATATGATTCACAAATAGATGAGAGATGGGGATAATTGTGTTAATTTTCTATGACAGATAACGGATAGACATCAGGCCAATCTGCCGACATTCCGACCAATTAACGATATCTATCCGATATGGCCATGCTGGCTGGGGAGTGTTGGCTTGTAGTCTAGACTTTTCAGGAGAGGGGGGTCTGTCTGACGAAACTTTTCTTATTTTTTTCAGGGTTGGGGTGGTGGGAGGATATTTTGTAGATTTTTCTAGGGTTATCTATCTATCTTCGAATAAGTCAAACCCCTGCTGGGGACCTAGACTTGACGCGCGTCAACTGACAAGACATGAGTTGAAATAAAGCTAAGGATACAATTAGAAATAGTATACAGTGTTAAAAGAAGATAGGGCATGCTTTCTAGGGAGACATGTGATTGACATGGCTAACAGCCAGCCCAAATGCACTGGGGGCAGGGTTACTACGCTTTGAGGTAGGGTTTTCCAATGTACTATGGTTCTGGGGAAGAATAGTCTGGAGTAGTCTGAAGAAACGCTTTCCGTTCATCCTGGAGCCAAAGAAGGTGGCATGAGAATATTGACATCTGTCATTCATAGATGTTTATTTTCTACCAAGATATAAATGCTTTATGCATTATAAAGGCCCTTTTAAGGGCCAAACAATATTGTTTGAAAGAACATCTCAAAATTGTCAATAACCAAGGCCCTTTTAACAATATCACTAAAATTATACTGTATCTATTATTATGACACATGTAAAAGAGGTAAAAAACTAATGCAAACAACATCATCATCCGTAAATGAAATTTTATTAGCAATTTATTTTTTAGCAAAATTCATAAAATACGAAAAAAAACTAATAAATATATAAAAAACAACATATTTTATAAAGTATATATCATTATTAGTACATTATCTTTAGTCTTCTAATACTATGACTAATGTATTCTATCAATATTTTAAAATATATCAATTATAAAAAGTGGATTCCGGTAATTCAAGTGGATTCCGGTAAATAGGTGGATTCCGGTAATTCTATGCACCGCGCGGCGAGGGTGGTTTGTCCATAAATAATTGATCATTTAAGCTTGCTCAACATCAACTCACAAAAGTGTTAGTACAAAGTGAAAGCAATCCGAGTCTTCTAGAAATTGCCTGAGTTGTCACTAGGCCCCAAGTCGTCTGCAAATAATGTCAATATTTACTTATGTAACGTCACTGATTTTAGCACGCGCCCCTAAATTATTTGCATAATGTGGAAAGTTTCCGGCCAAGACAATTTAACCTTCATACCGAGTGTTTAAAAATAAAAAACCATACTAAATGAATAACTCACATAGGCGGCTAGTGTTGTTTAATCATTGTGCGCTTTGCAGTTGTTGACATGTTCAGTATATTCCTGCATTTGTTGTCATTTTGAAATTTCCCACGGAAACCACATATTTTCTAGAAAGCCTTAGTTTCGCATTTGAACTCTTTAAATATTCTGCTGCACATATTCTATAGGACTTTGTGAAGGAGTCGGAGAGACTTTTGTGGTGAACCGAGTGGTCATCACATAGAATATAATAAATACAGAGATAATAATAATAGGTCTTACATGTTTGGAGTCGGTCGTTGAAGTGTCGTGTCAGTATGTCCGTGTAGTCGATGTCCCGGAACACCCGTTTAGTCCGTGGAGTCCGTGGATCTAGAACTGAATCGGCGATGTTGTGAGGCTAACAGCCCACCGTATGTAGATTCACCACACTCCACCCACTTATGAATGAAGGAGGAAGGCGTAGGCTCCTTTTGATATGGGATTGTAGACGGATGATGCAGGCATCGTTAACAGACATACATGTACACAGCAAGAAATGATGTTGTAGATCCATATAGTTGTTAATTAGTTTGTAAGAATACCAGTGATTATTGTTACGCAATTAGTAAACTGTGTTTTAACTGTTGAATATCCTGTACGTTGATGTATCATGCAGTGTTCGCCTAAGTTTAGACGATGTAGTTGGAATAATAAGGGTTCTTATACGCGAAATATGAACTGACGAGTCGAGTGCTTAATGGGACATGTAAAGGATGGTCAGATGCAGAGTTACTGAAATATTTAGTCGAGAAGAAAGGTTATAGGCCACATTTTTAAGTGGTTAATTGTAGTTAAGTTTGTCAAATTAGTGGAACTACTCCGACAGAAGAAGCTTCACCATATACGACATAATGTGAAATATATTGAAGACTTATGATGGTGACTTACAAAGGAAATCAGGAGCATTGACAACTCCTATAATGAATGCGATTTATATACAGGATGGGTGACATTAGTTATGTTAGCATGATTATGAATGAAATGGGTGAAAGAAGGTGAGAGTTGAATATAAGTGCAGAGATAATTATGTCATTGGTCTGTACTAGAAAGCCAGTACAACGACCGTCTAAGCTAGCAAAGAACAACAACTTAAATTTGCATTAAAGCAATCCAATCGATATAATTTAGAAACCTCTGTACTGATTACCAGATAGAAAGTCAGTTCAACGACCGTCTAACTAAATGACAACAATACAGAGTATGACCTAAACTGACTCAACTGGCCGACTGAAAAAGTAATTCAAGTAATCAACCACCCACTCCACCAACACATGGCAACTAAAACTACGAAAATGTTTATAATGGACCACAAATGTGATGGAAGGGTGACAATATGAGGAAAACTATGAAAACAATAATGCTTGAACTATTTACAAATCACTCGAGTAATGCTGAATGCAGATTAACCAACTTCTACTTCTCCTCCCCCTTTATCTGAATCTCGTAACCTCCACAGAGAAAACAGGTCCTGAGTGGCCAACTGTGACATAGCCCATGTCATAGTCCAGAGTACATAACATGCTCTACAATTTAACCATCTGTGGACTGCATCACAGAAAGCAAGATCATCTTTACCGCGAAAATAACCAGTTCGGAAAGTAGAACTAACGCATCCAAAAACTACAGCGTGCCGGATGGTGGCACCATTTAAGTTGCGAGAGAATCCACAATAGTCAACCCGATTTCTGTAACCGGAAACAGCCGATTTACAATGTGTATCAAGCGGTGTTCCCGTTGGAGCGCCAACCGGGATGCATTCTGTTTTGAAACTATCGTAACTGTCAGTTTCATTGAACAAAGCGAGGTGGCGGCGGACACGATAATATGCAATGCATGAATCTCCTCCCCCTTGTGAGTCTGGACGATGCAACTGTACATCAGCTTTGAAGCGGTATCTATCAAAAGATACAGCACTTACTGGCACTCTCTGATAAATGACGGGGCGCTGGTCTAAATCCATTAATTTTTGGATTTCATTGCAAACACTCTCTGACAAACGATGGTGTATGTCAGGGTGGTTGACTTTGGAGCTCTGTACAGCAATGTTCGTTTCAACTGGTGTATTAGCAACTGTGCAATTTACAGCTGATGTATATGTACTTGTGACAGGGGTGTACTTTATTATTGGGTTACTCGTAACTGTTGCACGAGTACCCGATACTGGCGTGTAGTTGACTATTTGCGAGGTACCTACAGTTAGTGGTTCAGGTATGCAGGTATCTGAGTTGGAGATGTTGCATGTCATACACACTGAAACATTGCTGGTGTCAACTGCAGTGTAATATGTAGGTGCTTTGCCGTTGCTCATAAGGTTAGTGGGTATCTGCATTGAGAAGTTGTGACCTTGGTATGGAAACCCACTTGATTGGGGTGTTACATGAATGATGTCAACGGGGACTGATGGGTGGCGTTTAAAACCTGGTGGTGGCAACACAGTGTGCGCTGGTTTAAAACCTGGTGGCGGCAACACAGTGGGCGCTGGTTTGAAACCTGGTGGCGACAACACAGTGTGTGCTGGCGCAGGTTGTGGTACATCTGGAGATTTTGTGACCTCATGGAGTTTAGTGGTGACCTCACCGAGTTTGGTGGAGCCATAAGTTTGTTCATAACCAGGTTGGATTGGTGTTACACTAGGGTAGGTTGGGTGCGATGCACTAAATTGTGAAGACTTTAACGGGGGGAAACCTTCTTCTATGAGCCATAACTTATTTATTTTGACTGTCAAGTCAGCAAATGCTGCTATGAGGCGTTCAGCCCATTGTGGGGGATTGAGGGTTTCGTCTTTTTGACCTTTCCCTGGTGGGGTAAGCAAACGATCCCCATCGTCTTCAACTTTGTCTGAATCAGACATTATGTCCAATTGATTGAGACAAAATACACAAAAAAAAAGATATGAATATAAGAAACGAGAAATTAAATATTTCTCGAACACGCGCTTCGCACACGTGGACGTGGGCAAAAAATTCTAAGTCAAAAAACCTTAAAATTTCAACGTAAATAACGTCGAAATATAACGTCGAAATATATCGTGAATGCGACTAATACGCAGGCACAATTGCCGTTTACCAAAGGCAAAAGCAAATGACGAAATACGAAACACGCGTGTGTCCCGTAAAATAGCATGAAAATATCCGATAAATACAAATTAAAAGATTTTCAACATAATTATATGTTGAACGCAATGAGTGAGTTCGAAGACTATCTTCGTCGCCAGTGTGGTGAACCGAGTGGTCATCACATAGAATATAATAAATACAGAGATAATAATAATAGGTCTTACATGTTTGGAGTCGGTCGTTGAAGTGTCGTGTCAGTATGTCCGTGTAGTCGATGTCCCGGAACACCCGTTTAGTCCGTGGAGTCCGTGGATCTAGAACTGAATCGGCGATGTTGTGAGGCTAACAGCCCACCGTATGTAGATTCACCACACTTTCAAATTATTTCTGAAACTCTACTCTAACCAGTCATAACGGAAACGTTGCACAGAAAACTGTTTTAAAGAAAACAAATCAGACTTTCGAAACTAAAACTCCTATAGTGGGAGCCGGTGTCGGGGACGAGTTTACTTGTTGGCCCCCTGCTATATTTAGGGTAGAAAAAAAGGACTACCATGGCCCCCAGAATAACTTTTTTAGTGTTTACCGTCATGAAGTAGTGAGAACAGGATTTACATCGCTCCGTAAAAATGCGGATATACAAGAAAAAAGCAATGTTTTCGCTTCAACTTTTGGACTAAAGTTAATATGAGCATACAGTTCTCATGTCGACGATCAAGGCAAGTGTTAAAACGGACATACAACCGCGTAAAAGACGAAAATCCAAGAGGAAGGCAAATTCTCCATTGAATGATATTGGCGGCCAAAATCAAGATATCGACCGAGGTGACAAAACCGGTTTAGGCGCGAGCGCGGTCAGCGGAACAAAACAAATAGTGAGTAGGAAAACAAAACAAAAACATAAACAATCAAACGTAACAGATACCCAACCTGAAACTAGTGTTTTCTGTTTTACGTCGGCACAAATGAACTCACCAATTATGTCGTTCTCTCAGCAACAGCAGCAACCATTTAATGGGCAACAGTTCCCCGTGACCCCTATGCAGAACCAGAATGTGCCATTCTTCAACACAAGCCCGTACCCAATTGCATCGCAATCAACCGGTCCTAACCCACAGCAACTGTATGCGAATCAGGTACCGCAAAACACTACCCCACCCAGCTGGGCAACACAACTATTGGAAGACGTAAATCACATAAAGTTGTCAATGAAAAAAATAGACAATATAGAGAAAACGGTTAATGCAATTAATATGAAAGTAACAAATTTGGAAACAAAGGTCAACACTATTGAAACGCGGGTAACCGAGGTCGAAAGTGCATGCTCCTTTTTCAGTGCAACGAGTGATAGTCAGAACAACGATATGAAATCTGCAAAATCTGAAATTAAAAAACTAAACAATGCTTGTCAAAACATGGAGCAAGATGTTAAACACTTCCAATCGCAGAATCAGCTATTAAAATCAAAGATAACTGATTTGGAGTCGAGATCGATGCAGGAAAATCTACTGTTTTATGGACTTCCGGAAACAAATGGAACTGAAAACTGCGAACAATTAGTTAGAGATCTGTGCATACACAAACTTAATATAGCAGAAGCCAGTGATATGATATTTGATCGCGTGCACAGGATAGGTGGCAAGGATGCAAAAAAACCACGCCCTATAGTTGCCAAATTTCACTACTATAGAGACCGTGAAATTATTCGACAAAAATCATACGATTGCGCAGAGCCTTTGAAAACCGCAAATTTTGGAATAGGCATACAATGGCCAAAACAAGTACGAGAAGCCAGGAAGGAATTATATCCCATAATGCAACAGGAGAAACACAAAGGAAACAATGTCAAAATGGTCAGAGACAAACTGTACGTGAACGGGCACGAATATAAGCCAGCAGCAGCAACCGGACATAACTAGGGAGGTCACGAGGAGCACCTCGACATTATATCGTGGAATGTAAATGGACTTTGCAGAAAATTAGCTGACACTGATTTTATTGAATTTATAAAACACTATGACATCATAATTTTTTCAGAAACTTGGTTAAATAAAAATAACATCTTAAATTTAGAGATACAAGGATTCGTTTGTGATCACATATTTGGAAATAAATCACCAAATGTTAGAAAAGGACGATATAGTGGTGGAATATCGATTTATTACAAAGACAGATAAAAAGGAAAAATAACAATTATTGAAAAAAAATCAGTGTGGCATTATGTGGGTTAAATTATCACATGAATTGTTTGCATTTGATTATGATGTATATTTATTGAACATGTATATATTACCAACAAACTCCAACGTTTTAAATAATGAAGAAATTGATTTTTTCGAACAACTTGAAATAGGTATTGAAAAATATAGTAATCAAGGTAAAATTTTCACAATGGGTGACTTCAATAGTAGAACATCGAATTTACCTGATCTTCTCGATTTTGACCGATATTTAGAAGATGACGATTCGATAGTAAAGACGGAAAACATTCCTCCACGAGTAAATAAAGATCACGTGATCGACATGAATGGGCGTCGTTTACTTCAATTATGTCAAACGACTGGACTGATAATTGCAAATGGGCGTTTGTTTTCAGATAGTAATTTGGGAGAATTCACGTTTTGTTCCCATACAGGTGGTATGAGCACCGTAGATTATCTATTACTTAATTTCTCAGATTGTAGTTGTATTTCAAACTTTAAGATATTAGATTTTAACGAATTTTCTGATCATGCGCCAGTATATACTTGTTTTAAAACAAAACTAGCACGAAATAATGCACCTGACCCCGACATAGTAAATGAACCGATGCAAAATAAAATCGTGTGGGACGAGTCCAAGATCAACTCGTTTAGAGACGTACTCATGAATAACAATGAGCGAATTCAAAGCATGCTCGACGATGTAAACATAAACAATAATCAAATCGACGACATAGTCAATTCGTTCACAACTTACATGTATGATAGCGCATTCAGCGTATTTGGTAAATCTTATAAAAAACAAAATAAATCGGAGGAATCTGACTTTAATAATAAAGACTGGTTTAACGGAGAATGTTATCAAGCTAAACGCGATTTTAAAACAGCAAGAAATGCATTTGTAAAAGAAAAGAATGACGCAAACAAACATGTATTTATTTCAACGCGCTCTATTTATAATCGCGTGAAACGGAAATCTAGAAACAAATATAAAATAAGTGAAGGCAAACGATTACAAGCTTTAGCGAAAAAACAACCTCGAAAATTTTGGAAATCTTTAAAAAAGAAATATAAAAAGAAATCAGCTGACGCAAAAAATTTAAATATCACAGATCTATTCGATCATTTTAAAAAAATGTTCGGAAACGCAAACGAGTCAGAACAACAGCCTCCGGACATAGAAGGTACATTCGATCAAGAATTAGACGCGGAGATAACAGAAAACGAACTACGAGCCGCGATTTTCCACCAGAAGAATCATAAATCTTGTGGATTGGATAATTTAAATAGCGAAATATTTCAATCATGTTATGATATAATCTCACCATTTCTATTAAAACTGTATAATCGTCTGTTAAATAACGGTGAATACCCTGTAACATGGGGCGAAGGAATTATCATTCCAGTCTTTAAAAATGGAAATAATGATGATGCAAACAATTATAGGGGAATCACACTTATAAATGTATTGGGAAAAATATATTCTCAAATTTTACTTAATCGTGTAACTATATGGTCAGACAAATACGATAAGATATCGCAAAACCAGTTTGGATTTCAAAAGGGTAAATCTACTGTAGATTGTATATTTGTATTTTATTCTATTATTGCAAAGGTGTTAAGCTTAGGAAAAAAACTGTATTGTGCTTTCATAGACTATGAAAAAGCATTCGATAGAATAGCCCGCTCACTTTTATGGCATAAGCTTCTAGCCCAAAATGTAAGTCTTAAAATTGTAAATGCCATTAAATCTATGTACACTGTGGTAAAGTCATGTATACGATATAAGTCTGCTTTATCAGACTTTGTGGAATCACATATCGGAGTGAAACAAGGAGATCCGAGTTCTCCTTTGATGTTTATGATGTTTATAAACGATATTGTATCAAATGTTAACTCTGATTTAGAAGACATTTTTACGATAGATGATCTTAAAATATTCATGCTTCTTTACGCGGACGATGCAGTAGTCTTTGCTTTATCTCCCGATACGTTACAGTCTATGTTAAATGATATAGAATCATATTGTCATACATGGGGTCTGAAAATAAATACAGCAAAAACAAAAATAATGATCTTTGAAAAAGGTCGTCACACTACATATGAGTTCATACTAAATAATATAACATTAGAAGTAGTTAATTCCTTTAAATATCTTGGGATTCACTTTTTTAAAAACGGTAATTGGTTTAGAACGCAAAAAAGATTGGCACAACATGCATCGTTTGCACTGCATAATCTTTTCTCTGTTTTTAACCGAATAGAATTACCCATTTCTGAGAAATGCAAGCTGTTTGACACTTTAGTGGTGTCTGTATTAAATTATAGTTCGGAAGTTTGGGGATCACATGATGCAAAAGACGTCGAACTTATACATACGAACTTTTGCAGGAAGATTTTATCCGTAAAAAGGTCGACAAATCTTACAGGTTTATATGGTGAACTAGGTAGAGTTCCGCTCTATGTAAAGAGAAAACTAAATATGGTAAAGTATTGGATTAAATTATTGAAATTAGGAGATGACAGTATCGCTAAGAAAATATATAAATTACAAAAAAGCGACGCAGACAATAATATATCATATAACGGGTCAAATTGGGCATTCCAAATAAAATCAATATTGGAGACGTTAGGTATGACAAATATTTGGTTACATCAATATGATATAGAACACATTAACTATGAATCCATCCAACAAAGAATATTAGACATATATCATCAAAGCTGGTATGCAAATATAAATAATTCTAACAGACTTGTTACTTACTGTCGTTTTAAGCACGATTTTAATTTGGAACATTATTTAGATATTGATATGGAGAAAAAATTTAGAATAGCTCTTTGCAGATTTAGATTGTCTTCGCATAACCTCGCGATAGAAAGCGGAAGATATGAAAATATTCATAGGGATGAAAGAAAATGCCGATTTTGCAATATGAATTTTATTGAAAACGAATACCACTTTTTGCTTGTTTGTCCAATTTATAGAGAATTAAGACATAAATATCTTAAACCTTATTATTGCCGATGGCCAAATTTGAACAAGTTTGATTCGCTTATGACATCAAAGTCAAAATGTACAGTTGTAAATTTAGCGAAATTTATATTCTATGCTCTCAAATTAAGGAATAGTACATAAAGAAAATTTCCGGATATTAAATTCTTATTTTTCATTACAGCGATTTTAAAATAATGTGCTTCTCAGTAAATCTGATATAATGTAAATTGTATGTTTATTTGTTTAATATGGATAAGTGTTCATGTTCTCACTATCTTCATACTTTCATGTAATTGTGTAGGCTATAAACATGTGTTGTATGTTTAATTGCTGAATAAAGATATTATTATATTATTATTATTATATGTCAATATAAAGCTTAGAAAATGTTCTTTCCAAAACACTGAAAATATTTAAATTTAGATGCGAAATAAGCGAGTTATTGAATGCAACACACATACCCATCAGAATCATAAAATTGCCATATTTTGATCGCTAAAAACACCTGGCCCCCTCTCGGAATTATTTAATACAGCTTTGATCGGTAATAACTTGAAATATTTATTTAGCTGTAGATAACTTCTTTCTAAAACTGTAAGAATAATTTAAATCGTATAAAAATTGGCAAAGTTATAAGTCGCTGTATATATACATGTGAAATCTATTTTTTTTAGCCGCGATATTTTGGTTCGGACCACCTGGCCCCCAAAATATTTTTATAAAGTACTTTACTGATAATATTTTTGTTATATATTCTTAAAGCTTATGTTGTGCTCTTTATTTAGATGTAAAAATTACTAAATTCTGTCTGTAAATGACAACGTTATGTTCTTTTGAATATTGCTAATTATTTTACCGATGTCTGCTGACAGTTTTTCATGCTATCAAACGATTAGTACATGAATCAACTATTTATTACTGTACTGCTTTAAATATATGTATACTTTTATTATTTTATTACTTTACTATTTTGTAAATTAAAATTGTGTGTTTAAAAATTCGCGTTGATTCTATAATTAATTTAAATTTAAGGTATTCTGATATGTTTTTGTACAGTTGTATAGTTAATTAACATGAGAACATGGTCTATACTGAGATCAAACAGAATATTAAATTAAGATCAGTTAAGACCTTTATTGTTTGTTTGTAGCAATTATCACTGATTATAGAGATCATAGTAAAACCGAAATAAAAAAATGCAAGAATTTACCAAAATAGGTAATTTTAAACAATTTAAATAGTTCAAAGTGAAATTAAAAGGTAAGTAAGTTTGTATCAGATGGGTTAATCCGGAACTCAAACGCACTGTTTGAATCATTTCAAATGTTCAAAGATTTAAGTAAGTGTTAAGTTTGTAGCAGTTTTCAAGCAATTCTTAAGGTTCATAGCCAGACCAAGTATTTGCATCAATATCTTAGTAATAAGGACATAGTAGTGAAGTGTTTTCCAGGATACAAGGTTAACGAGATATGGCCTGAGATATCGGATTATGTTGCTGGATTTGATGTAAGTATATAGTGAATTTGTTTGAGGTTGCCGTGTGTCCCGTTAATTGAATTCTTAATGCAGGTAATGAGATAATGCTATTTAAAATATATAGTTTACAGATGGCCAACAATTAATATATTATCTTAAGTTAAAGCAATCTAATCATAGTTTGGAACAATTAAATAAATATTTATATTATATAATACGCATACACGTGTCGCACGGGACATTCATGGTGATTTTAAACCGTACAAGCAACAGTAGATATGCTCGGCGGTTACGCCAACCAATATTATATTGTAATCAACGGGTGTCACTAATCCCATCAACAAACTAATGTAAAATTGCACAGGTGTGATGTTTTTACAACAGATTAAATTGATTTGCAAATACAACATTAAAATCAATGATTGTCACTAACCATAGCAACGAACTAAAAGATTGTTAAAAGGTGCGATGTTTTTACAAGTATTAGATTATAAGCATTCACTGTCCATGTATGACACACTTTATTTTAAAATAAAGCTGTGATTTAAAGACACAGTGACTTGAGTGATAAAATTATTTTTTAATTGATTTACACATTGATTATCAAACAATATTTGTCAATGTGCATTTTTTTAATTGATACAATTAATAAGCTAATTTTATTTCACAATTCCAACTTTGTCTTTAAATCACTGCTTTATTTTAAAAAAATATTTAAAATTTCTTAAACAAATACTAAACGTCAGAACGCAAACTCCAAATGCTTCAATCTATGGAGAATTGGGTAAGGTTCCTCTAGATACTGTACGTAAGGAAAGAATTCTTAAATTTTGGTTCAAAATTATTAAGTCACAAGGCTCTTTAATCAACGAAGTTTATAAAGACCAAGTAAATGATAATGTTCGTGGGTCCTGGGCCTCAGAAGTACAGCGTTAGTTAAAGCTATACGGACAAATGCCCCCCCCCGGACAAATGCCCCCCTGCTCATTTTTGTATAGGTGGACAAATGCCCCCTCATGTTTTTGTATAGGTGGACAAATGCCCCCCTGAACTTTTTACAAGGTGGACATAAGCCCCCTGATAATTTTGCAAATTAAATTCATATAAAAAATAATCACATATTTCACAGGTAATTTCCAGTTTGTAAGTATTCAGAGCTATAAAAAAAACAAAGTGTTACCAACACACTTATGTCCACCTTGTAAAAAGTTCAGGGGGGCATTTGTCCACCTATACAAAAACATGAGGTGGCATTTGTCCACCTATACAAAAATGAGCAGGGGGGCATTTGTCCGGGGAGGGGGGCATTTGTCCTAGATTCTTTGTTAAACGATCTAGGTTTTAACTATTTATGGAATAATGCTTTTATAACGAATCTTCAACTATCGAGCGACTAAATGACCAGTATTATCAGCAATGGTATTCGACATTAGCTACATCACCAAAGCTAAAAACCTACAAGAAAATTAAAAATAATATTGGAGTTGAAAAGTACCTGAACTGTGTTGCAAACGAAAGGCATCGTATTTCTTTGACAAGACTAACGTGTTCTGCCCATAAATTAGCTATAGAAGAAGGTAGATTTAAAAATGTAGAGAGATCTGAACGTAAATGTGTATTCTGTCAAATGAATGTAATCGAAGATGAATATCATTTTGTTTTAGTTTGTCCATGTTTTCGCGATATTAGAATTGAGTGTCTTCCTAAATACTATTGTCACGGGACAAATTTACAAAAATTTAAATTGTTACTTACTTCTAGCCAGTCTAGTGTATTAAGTAAATTGGCAAAATATGTATATTTAGCGAATTTGAGACGTGAGAGTATAATAGATAATTAACGTGAATTATCGAGATTAACGTAATATTTATTATGATTGTAAACCATTATTCAAATATCTGTCTGAAACACATAGTTTTTGCCTACTGGCCTTAGACTTATTTTCCGAAGAATTGCTATTGTGTGAAACCGCTAGTGCGAGGACTGATAGCACGAGTTGTAAATAAGCTTGACCGAAATGTATCCATTGTACAAACAAATTATATGTATAGAGTTGTTTTGTTTTCTTTCTCTCTTTCTTTTTCTGATGATTTTCCCCTCTGTATTAGTTATGCTATATACTATTCGAAATTGTGTTTTTAAAATACTAGGTGTAAGTGCTCTTTTGTAGCTTTACTCCATGATAGTATTATACATGCTCTTCTCAATGTAATGTAACCGCCTCATTGTAATAGGCGAAGAACATTGTATGATGTTTATGCTGAATAAAATAATTGAATTGAATTGCATTTTAAAGAAAGTATGTCATAGCGAATACTTAATTAATTGTATCCGGTAATACAGTATTTAAATTATAAGAAATGGATGCACGAACAAATCTAATGATTTTAAAGGTGATTGCTGTTCACGTGCGAACGACATTCCAAGAGACACACCTGCTGCAGTGATGAGCAAGATACAGGAATTGGCGGAGTCTATTCATGAAGCCAACCCAAGGTAATTATAAGGATTAAAACCGATACAATCATGACGTGTCAATAATCCTATCAACACACGGCTTTTTTTTTTTATAATAAATAGCAAATGTGCGAAGCAAAGTAATTCAGAAACGACGCGTGTCGTTAATCCTATCAACATAACATAACTTTGACATTATATTTGGCACAAATGTTTGAAAGGTATTATATTAATCAATTATAATGTTTGCGCCGATGAAATATTTGAATTTAAAACTTTTCCCTATTGAATACTCTAAGATAAAATAATTGCATATTTTTTTCTCATTTCAGCGCAGCGCCACAATTCTTGTTTCGGGTATTTTACCTAGAGTGCAGAATTGTTTATACAAGTTGGCGGTGCTGACACAGACATTATTTTTTTCTATTCAAAACAGTTGTTTAACCACTGATCAAGCTTTTAAAATATTAAAAGATTGTGACAATGGCATTTTTGAAAATAAAATAAGCAAAACAATTCCTTCTAACCCTCATGGGGGCGAAGCGTATGTTATAGATTTGTGTGCTCTTCCTGATTTTTTACCGATTAATGCATTCGATATATTTAATTAAAATACATGAATGGCTAGTCTCTTATAATTCTGTTTTGAATAATGTATTATTGTAGTATTGTTTTAGTTATATGCATGTAAACACATCGCTTTATATGTTTTCTGTGAGAATGAATGAATGATTGATTGATTGAATGAATGAATGAATGAATGAATGAATGAATGAATGAATGAATGAATGAATGAAAAAATGCATTATTTGTATTATGTATTATGTATAATTATACATAATGAAACACACTGTGTTGGTTTTATTTTACTGTTGTCAGTCCTGTCACTATCCTTTAATAACACGCATAACTCTGTCGGTTGATATTTGTAACATTTATAAAATCCGCAAATTCAACAGCTGTTTTTAAAAGCATATAACTTTGTCATTTGTAGACAGAATTTAGTCAGTTTTAGATCTAAATAAGGTGCATAACATATGCTTTAATAATATATAAATAAAAATATTATCGATAAAGTACTTTATAAAATATTTTGGGGGCCAGGTGGTCCGAACCAAAATATCACGGCTATAAAAATACGATTTCACATGTATATATACAACGACTTATAACTTTGCCAATTTTTAAACGATTTAAATTATTCTTACAGTTTTAGAAAGAAGCTATCTTCAGCTAAATAAATATATAACGTTATTACCGATCAAAGCTGTATTAAATAATTCCGAGAGGGGGCCAGGTGTTTTTAGCGATCAAAATATGGCAATTTTATGATTCTGATGGGTATGTGTGTTGCATTCAATAAATCTCTTATTTCGCATCTAAATTTAAATATTTTCAGTGTTTTGGAAAGAACATATTTCAAGCTTTCCAATGACATATATCTGATAAATACTTAAAAAGTAATTCTGGGGGCCATGTAGTCCTTTTTTTCAACCCTAAATATAGCAGGGGGCCAACAAGTAAACCTGTCCGGTGTCGGCGTTAGAAACGCTTAAAGCGTGACAACGACGATTTACCATCAAAATCGAGACACATAGATTAGCAATTATCTTCTCTTTTTTTTCTTTTTCTTTTTCTTTTTTTTTCTCCCGTTACCGTAAAGTTCGCTTGCGCTCGAAGTGCCTTCGGCACTTCTCGCTAGCTGTGCTCGCTACTAGAAATTATCATGTTAAGTAGTGTGAAATAAGGTAAAGGGTTAAAAACAGTGTTTGATGTCTACCGCATGGGGTGTTCTAGAGATATTACCGCCACCTTGAATTTGTCTAAGGTTGGCAGCATGACCACGCTGGATGGAAGCCGGTTCCATTGAACTACAGCCAGTGAGAAGAAAGAATACTTGTAGAAGTTAAAGTTGGTGTGGATTTGGCAGTACGAGAGAGGATGGCTGTGTCGTGTCGGTCTGAGGGGTTGCTTGAAGTATGATGGGACATTAACTGCAACTAAGCCATGGTAGATTTTGAAAAACATGATTAGCCTGGTGTCAGCTCGTCTATGCTCGAGGGCTCTCCAACCTAGTTATTTTTGCATTTCAGTAACACTATCATATGGAGAGAAATTGTTTAGTGTCCAGCGAGCGGCTCTTCGTTGGACCATCTCGAGCTTGTTTATGTTAGTCTGTGTGTATGGGCTCCAGGCTGTTGAGGCGTACTCTAGCTGGGGTCTTACTAATGTTTTATAGGCTGTTTCGCGTACGCCTTGGTGTTTGACCTTTATATTTCTTTTCAGAAACCCTAGAGTTTTATTAGCCATCGTGGAGACTTTATCAATATTGTGGTTGAAACTCATATTTGAG
This sequence comes from Cyrtodaria siliqua, assembly GCA_037043455.1. NCBI lineage: Eukaryota > Metazoa > Mollusca > Bivalvia > Adapedonta > Hiatellidae > Cyrtodaria > Cyrtodaria siliqua. The sequence continues at coordinate 190,533 of JAWPHD010003287.1, read as the reverse complement.
GACAGCGTGACACCGAGATATTTCGCGTGATCAACGCTTTCAAGGGTTTGACCATAGAGGGAGTATTTGGTTGGAATAGGGTTTCTGGATCTTGTGATGTGCATGACTTGACGTTTGCCAGGGTTGAATTCCATATCCCACTTTTTCTCCCAAACTTGTAATGTGTCAAGGTCCCTTTGGAGAGTGACGCCATCTTCTGGGTTAGAGATGGTAATATAGACTACTGTATCATCAGCAAACAGACGGACCTGGGATTTGATATTTTCAGTGAGGTCATTTATATAGAGAATGAATAGGAGAGGTCCTAATACAGATCCCTGGGGCACCCCAGATGTCACGGGGACTTCTGTGGAGGATTCCCCATCAATAATGACCGTCTGCGTCCTTCCAATTAAAAAAGCTCTAACCCAGTCGAGTGCCTTTCCCTTGACTCCATGCATAAGTAGTTTGTGCAGTACTTCAAGTGTGTCACCTTATCAAACGCTTTACTGAAATCTGGTAATATGACGTCAGTCTGCTTTCCTTGCGAGAGTTTCTTGACAAGGATATCGATCAACTGCACAAGTTGGGTTTCGCAGGATCGACGATCACGGAAACCATGCTGGAGGTCATAGAGTATGTTTTGATCTTTGAGATGCTTAGATATATTGGAAGCAACTATGTGTTCCATAAGTTTACAAAGAATACATGTCAATGATATGGGTCTATAGTTGGCAGCACAGCCCTTGTTTCCCTTTTTGAATAAGGGACATACCATTGCCTTTGACCACTCGGATGGGATAGTGCCTTGATCCAAGGACAGTTGGAGAATGACCTGTAATATTGGCGCTTTTTCGCATCTCAATTCTTTTAGAACAATTGGCTTGATGGTTGGCCAGCTGCCTTAGATAGATTAAGGTTAGCAAGTAATTGCAGTATACCATTTGTGGAGATAGTGATGTCGGGCATATTTGGGAATTTGCATTTGTCTTCATTTGGGATTGTTTTTGGGTCAATTTTCCCATTGTCGGATTGATCGGAGACTACTTTTTGGCATATATTGCTCAAATCAGAGGGTGCAGTTGGGGGAGAATACGGACTGGAACTGGGAGTTAAGAATATTGTCCTTGTCCTTGTTGTTAGTGAAAAGATTACCGTTTTTCTCAAGTGGGGCGATTCCTCGTGAGTCCTGTTTTGAATTCTTCAGTAGAGAATATAGTTTTTTTCTAAAAAAGGTTGACTTATTAGTGTTATCATCTGTGTTGGAGTTTATCCCTAAAATGTTTTGGAGGTAGTTGTTGTATGCGTTTTTGATCTTATGTTTGACTGTGTTTTTAGTTTTTGTAAGTTCGTTTTTGTCTTTTAGCTTCTTTGAAGTTTTCTTTTTTTGATATACGCTGTCTCTTTTTCTTATGTGCCTTTTTATATCTAGAGTGATCCAAGGTAAGTTTGGTTTAGTACCTATAGTCTTAGTGGGGACAAACTTGGAAATGCCTGATTTTATATATTGTTTGAACTCTGTCCAGAGATTCTCGACCGATTTGTCATTTTGATTGGTTAGGAAGGATTGCTGAGCTTCCTCCATATATTGCCTAAAGCCATCCCAGTCAGCTTTGCTGTAGAGCTCTATCCGTCTTGGTTTCTGTCTATAAGATCTCGGCTTAACGTCAATGATGCCTTTTACAATATCGTGGTCTGCTAGGCCGGGGGCAACTGTGATATCATTGACTAAGGTGTGATTGTTTGTGAGAAACAAATCAAGAATACTGTCCAGTCTGGTGGGTTCTCTTACCATTTGGATTAAGTTCTTCGTAGAGTTTTGTGAATTTGCAGCCTGTTTTTATAAGTGGTGCATCATTTTCCCACTACAGTTTGGGGTAATTGAAGTCTCCAAAGACCCAGATCTTGCTTTTGGTCTTGTTTACTAGTTCTAATGATTTTGCAAGTTCAGAAGCGCTGTGTTCGTCATTTTTCCTTTGGTTTATAATATGCACAAATGTGTAATGTATCTGTGAGTTACAATTTTTACCCATAAAATTTCGCAATCAGTTTTCAAATGCTTCTGTTCTGTAGCGATTATAGTATTTTTAACGAGGATAAAAACACAACCTCCGTTCATGCCTATCTGTCTGTCTTGTCTGAATGGAGTATATCCTATATCTGTAGGAAAGTATTCACTGTCAGATATGTCCGATATGTTATTATTTTTATTATTATATATGCAATTAATACGAGTTGATGCATCGTTTGATAGTTATAGAAAATAATAAATTAGCATAGTAATTTGATAGCATAGTAATTCGATTAGAAATACTTGGTTTATAGTTTCTACCACAACTGTTTTATTTTATGAAAGTGCACTTACTTTTCTTCACAGATGCGTGCTAAATGCAAAGTAAACTCTACAAATTATATAATCATCGTACACAGCAGCAGCTGTCTATACCACCAGGGTTTAAGTACGTATACTTACTCCCTGATACCACACAAAGGAGTTGCTAATTCCTCACACATGCTATTCCAGTTGCCTTGGCGTAGGAGGTCATGGAGTCCGGAGGTGCGTCTCAACGTTATGTGCTCGAGTGTAAGGTATTGGGTGGAGAAATGAGTAAATTGAATTGAACTGAATCTTGTTTAACAGATCGTCAATACATTATAGGTTATTTAGAGCCGCCCAGAGAAAGTGTGTATTGTGCGGGTGTATTAGAAAGTTATTCTAATACACCCGCTCTATATAGCCTAGTTTAAAATATCTCGTTATATTGAACGATATATCACTGTAATTTTTGCAGCGTTAGGAGAATAAGCATTGCGCAGTGCGCATTGTAACGTATGCAACGTGTGCGTTATTTTCACATTTTAGGGGTATTAGAATAGAAATAGAACATCGTTTACAGTGAATTATCTATAATATATCACGGTTTGTCGTTCAACTGTAAACAATAATTTCACGAGCCCGAGTGAAATTAGTGAAATTATTGTTTACAATTGAACTCCAAACCGTGATATATTAAACGATAAGTAATAGATAGAGTATGGTTTCATTGAGTTGGTTCATTTAAACATCGAGATGGGCGTAGCCCATCGAGGTGTTTAAATTAACCAACGAGATGAAACCATACTCTATTTGTTTTGTAGCATGTCCATTTCAGCTCTATTTCAGTTATTCTAACTGTTATTCTAACTGTTATTCTCACTGTTATTCTCACAGTTATTCTGACAGGTCTTATTTTCAATTAAACGATTTACACCTGTGTCTGAACAAAGAGAATTGTCTGTGACCATGCTACAATTCACAGTAAACGATGTTCTATATCTTCACTGAGTGTGTGTGTGTGTGTGTGGGTGGGTGGGGGTGGGTGGTTGGTTGGGGGGAGGGGGTGGGGGTGGGGGGAGGGGTATATTGAATTGAATTGAATATTGTTCAACTGCTCATCAACGCATTATAGGTTATTTAGAGCCGCCGCAGAGAAAGTTGAAGGTTAACTTATTGAGTGAGAGGGTTTGGGACAATCTACACGCAGAGTTATCGTTCCTTGCATTCACACTGCTAAATTACAAGATTTTGGTAAAACCTGTTAAATTAGAATATGTTTGCCTGAAACTTATTTATTTCTTGTGTAAATATAATTTTCAGAATATTTGCAAATTAGATGTTGCAAGATTTGAAATAATGCAAATTAGATGTTGCAAGATTTGAAATAATGCATGAAAACAATTTAGTTTTAATCGGGACTATTTTACTACAAAAATAATACGTCTCCTCAATCGAAACGCGCATATGTAAACATTTCAAACCGAAACTCGATAGCAGAACATTACTAAAAAAATTAACTCATAGAAATAAAAATTGTAAGTCTATATTTTATCTTTGCATATCACGCAAAAGGATTTATTATAAACATCGTCATAACTTTTTTGATAATCACGTGACCTAACATCCTTTGATGTTGACAGAGTCAAATGAGGAACGAGGTAGATATTGGGTTTGGGCTGGGTGGGAGGGGGATTGAATTGAATATTGTTCAACGGCTCATGAAGACATAATAGGTTATTTAGAGCCGCCACTGAGAAAGTGAGAAAGTTGAAGGTATAACTTAGTGAGTGGTGAAATAATGATTAAAGAAGGAGAACTTATTGAGGTGAGGGTAAACTGAATATAATTGAATATCATCAACACATTACAGGTTACTTAGAGCTATCACAGAGAAAAGGGGAATGTTGTATTATAATTTATCGGGTGGTGAAATATTGATTAACTAAGGAAATTGAATTGAATTGCACTGAATCTTGTTTACGGCTCAATAAAACATTATAGATTATTTAGAGCCACTCCAGCGAAAATGAAACTTAGTGAGTGAAAAATAATGAATACATAAGGAAATTAAATTGAACTGAATAATGTTTAACGTCTGATCAACGCATTATAGGTTATTCAGAGCCGCCCAGAGAGAATGGAAATGGTATTATAGCTTACTGAGTGATGAAATAATGACGAAATAAGGAAATTGAATTGAATTGAACTGAATCTTGTTTAACGGCTCATTAACACATTATAGGTTATTTAGAGCCATCCAGAGAGAATGGAAAGTGGCATTATAGCTTAGTGAGTGGTAAAATAACGACTAAATAAGGAAATTGAATTGAACTGAATATGGTTTAACGGCTCATCAATATATTTGAATTATTTAGAGCCGCCACAGAGATATGGGAAGGGTACATAGGAGTGAAGGAAACTGACCTACTCTTATTATCGAATAGATTTACGTGTTCGGAGGATAGACTCCGATACACTGTACCGTCCAGTTTACATACATGTCTAGGAGGCCAGGCATGGTGTCCGCGCCGGCCATGGTGCCCACGGATACCAATGTTTCAGCTTCATAACTCTGACAATAATCGACGGATTTTCAAATAACTTCGCACAATTGCTCACCACAACAAGACGTCGTGTAGCGCACAAAATCCAGGTTCGTGGCTCCAAAGTCAAGGTCACACTTAGAGGTCAAAGGTCAAAATCCGTTTGTCTGTACAATCGTGTCCGCTTCATAACTCTGACAAAAATGGACGGATTTTCAAACAACTTTGCACAGTTGCTCACAACAACAAGAAGACGTGTCGGGCACACAATCCAGGTGCGTGGCTCCAAGGTCAAGGTCAAACGTCAAAATCCATTCGTCTGTACAATCGTGTCCGCTTCAAATAACTTTGCACAGTTGCTCACAACAACAAGACGACGTGTCCCGCACAAAATCCAGGTCCGTGGTTCCAAGATCAAGGTCATACTCAGAGATCAAAGGTAAAAATCCGTTCGTCTGTACAATTGTGTCCGCTTCATAACTCTGACAATAATGGACGGATTTTCCAATAACTTCGCACAATTGCTCACCACATCAAGACGACGAATCGCGCACAAAATCCAGGTTCGTGGCTCCAAGGTCAAGGTCACACTTAGAGGTCAAAGGTCAAAATCCGTTCGTCTGTACAATCGTGTCCGCTTCATAACTCTGACAATTATGGACGCATTTTCAAATAACTAAAATGGATAATAACTCTGACATTCATGGACAGGTTTTCAAATAACTTGGCACAATTGCTAACCACAACTAGACGACGTGTCGCGCACAAAACCCAGGTCCGTGGCTCCAAGGTCAAGGTCACATTTAGAGGTCAAAGGTCAAATTGTGTCCAGTCAATAACTCTGGCATTCCTGGACGTATGTACAAATAACTTGGCACAAGTGCTCAGCACAATTTTTATAAATTTCTTTTCCCATTTATTTCTTAATTTCTTTGTGTGTGTGCTTTTTTTAAATTATTAAAAAAACATTTGGAAATATATTTTTTTCTTATTTTTTTTTTTTTTTTTTAAATATATCTGTTGGTTTCATATTGCTCCAAGGTCAAAGTCACACTTACAGGTCACTTTGGGGGCATTTGTCACTTACTGTGACATTTCTTGTAAAACTATATATTTACATACACCCCAACTGATTCCTACTACACCACAGTGCTATGATAATGATGTGCACTGTCTGCTAGTTTGCGTGTGTTTCTGAGCAGGATATAAACTGACGGTGCGAGGCCACTTTTTTTGTTGAGAAAAGTTGCAATTTCCTCTGGGGGAAATGAAAAATGGCAAAATTGCGTATTTTAGCCATTTCCTGTGGGGTACCCTACATGCGTATTTTAGCCTGAAAAACAAGCTGGAAAATGTCAATCTTTTGTCGGAAAACTGTCCCAGTTGCTAGCCTGTGATTCTGTGCTGTCAAGCTCCACCAACAAATTTAAAACTCTGTTTTCAAACCCCGGAGGGTAAACTCCACTGGTACCACTCGCTTGTACACTACTCATAAATAATTGATAATATAACTTGCTACTTGTGGGAGAGCGCACCTATTTTATTATTTTGCTTTTGAGTGAATCTACTTTTGGTGAAGTTTTCAAATCCCACGACAACACATCCATACAAGAGAGGCCTGCATATGACAAGCAACACAAAATAGAAAATACAGTCATACAACAGAGGCCAGCATACAACAACCATCGACAAGCAACACAAAATAGCAACTACAACCACGACAAGAGAGGCCAGTATACGATAACCATCGACACGCAAAACGACATAGTAAATACAGCCATACAAGAGAGGTTAGTATGCAATAACCATCGACAAGAAACACAAACATAGCAAATACAGCCATTCTAGAGAGACCGGTATATGATAACCATCGACAAGAACACAACATAGCAAATACAGCCACATGGGAGAGGTCTGCATACGATACCCATCGACAAGTAACACAAAACAGCAAATAAAGCCATACAAGAGAAGTCCGTATTCGATAACTATCGACACGGACCACAACATAGTAAATAAGTCATACAAGAGAGGCTAGTATACGATAACCATCAACACGCAGCACAACATAAAAAAATACAGTCGTACAAGAGAGGCCAGTATACGATAACCATCCACCAGCAACTATTTGCAATATTGAACGAGTAACAGCAAGCAGGAGGCAAGTTGAGCCAGACAAGCTATTTTCATCTGACATTACAACAAACATACAGCAAGAATAATGCTACAAGCACCAAGAATAATCTAACTATACTACATATGAGTGAAATGAGAAAAATACGAGCAAGCATAGCAGCAGGGAAAAGATGGGGGAAAGATACCGAAGAATTGCAAGACAAATGGAAAATCCTAGTAGCCCAAAGAAAGAAAAAAGTTCTGTCTCCAGAAGGTAGGACACTGAGAGCAAAAATAGCAGCAGGGATGAGATGGGGGAGAAATGTCAAAGAATTACAAAAACAATTACACAGATTAGATGGAATATTGAAAATCAAGAAAGACCGAGAAGAAGACCAAGAAGAAGACAAAAGTGATATCGACGATACACAAGAAATGTCCGATTATAGTACAGATCAAAACGACACCGAAGATAGTACAGAAGATATTCTGGATGAATTACGAAATAGATTTGAGGATCTTTGGACAAAATTAAAACATGGTATGCAAAAAAAGAAAGATCTATATGAAATGGCAGACATATCTATACGGTTGGAAAAACTTGGATCCATAACTGAAAAAGATAAACATGAAATACTCGATTGGTTGAACAAAGTTTTTCTTGCAAATCAATACAGATAATCTCATATATTTTCACTGAAAGTAGAAATTTAATCTAAACCTATATTATATACAATGAACTCAGAAAAAACTACCGAAGAAAGAAACAAGGATAGTGGAAATTATTTGCAAGAAAAAAGAAAAACTATACTAATCTCATATATTTTCACTGAAAGTAGAAATTTAATCTAAACCTATATTACATACAATGAACTCAGAAAAAACTACCAAAGAAAAGAAACAAGGATAGTGGAAATTATTTGGAAGACAAAAGAAAAACTATACGAGAAAGGAGTATTTGGAATTGAATGAATATGTGTTGGATTGTGATGAAAAAGTGAAAAAGGCAATGAGATGTATTTTCATGCCAGAGGGTGACTACTTGTGTAGAAAGTGTGTACGGTATAGAAAGAAAACAGTACCATGTTAGTACTATGAAGAAAATGATGTTCCAGTTTTTTGGGTACTATCTGGAGAAACAAATGAAGAAAGTTACAGAAGAAACGAAGTCACAAATTGTTGTACACATTGGAAGAGAAAAGACAACACCTACAAAAGAAAAAAGCTAGATTAGCAATTGCAGTATTGAATGACACAGCAGAAAATAGTCTACAGGAAACATCTCCTCCGATTTCTACAAAACATACCAAAGATATTCCGAAAACAACGCACACAGTACACCAATATTCTAGAACAACATTTCGTGGGAAAGATAGAATATATCTGCACGTGATGACAGGTGACAAGGAAGTGGGGATATATGGCCACTACCTACAAAGAGAAATGGAAAAGTATCTAGGGGATGGAAAGAAAAAACATATCTTGCTCAATACTGGAGAAAACAAATACACTCCTACAAGAAAGCTTGATGTTGGAGTTAAGAATCAAGAATACTGAGATATCATCAAATCAAGAATACTGAGATAGCAGCAAATCATGAATACTGAAATAGCAGCAAATCAAGAATACTGAGATATCATCAAATCAGAGATACTGAAATATCAGAAAATCAAGAATACTGAGATAGCAGCAAATCATGAATACTGAAATAGTAGCAAATCAGAGATCTTGGGATATCATCAGATCATGAATACAGAAATAGCAGCAAATCAAGAATACTGAGATATTATCAAATCAAGAATACTGAGATAGCAGCAAATCATGAAGACTGAAATAGTAGCAAATCAGAGATCTCGGGATATCATCAAATCATGATAACCGAAATAGTAGAAAATCATGAATACTGCAATAGTAGCAAATCAGAGATCTTGGGATATCATCAGATCATGAATACAGCAATAGCAGCCAATCAAGAATACTGAGAAATCATCAAATCAAGAATACTGAGATAGCAGCAAATCATGAATACTAAAATAATAGGAAATCAGAGATGTCGAGATATCATCAAATCATGAATACTGAAATAGCAGCGAATCAAGAATAATGAGATATCGTCAAATCAAGTATACTGAGATATCACTGAATCTATCACAGAATCGAGAACACCGAAATATCATAGAATCGAGAATACTGAAATATCACAGAATCGAGAATAATAGAACATCGCAGAATCAAGAATATTGAAACATCGCAGAATCGAGAATACTGGAACATCGCAGAAACGAGAATATTGGAACATCACAGAGCAAGCTATTTCCATCTAGGATTACAACAAGCATGAAACACGTAGCAAGAATAGAATAAGCATAATCTAACCATATCAAGCAAACGAATAGAAAATTACAAGCATGTTTGTTCTTTTTTTTATATGCATTTTCCCGCAATGCTACTGGATTAGCACAGGCATGCTAGTGCAAATAAGTAAAGATAAGTTAACTATCTATATGCATTTTCCCGCAATGCTACGGGATTAGCACAGGCATGCTAGTGAAAATAAGTAAAGATAAATTAGCACAGGCATGCTACTGAAAATAAGTAAAGATAAGTTAACTTATCTTTACTTATTTTCACTAGCATGCCTGTGCTAATCCCGTAGCATTGCGGGAAAATTTAACTTATCTTTACTTATTTTCACTAGCATGCCTGTGCTAATCCCGTAGCATTGCGGGAAAATTTAACTTATCTTTACTTATTTTCACTAGCATGCCTGTGCTAATCCCGTAGCATTGCGGGAAAATGCATATGGATAGCATAGCAAAAAAGAACAAACATGCTTGTAATTTTCTATTCGTTTGCTTGATATGGTTAGATTATGCTTGTTGTATTCTTGCTACGTGTTTCATGCTTGTTGTAATCCTAGATGGAAATAACTTGCTTTCCTCACTCAACTTATCTCTGTCTGGATGATATTCTAGTTTCCCTAACTGGGTGATATTTCAGTATACCTACGATTCTGTGATGTTCCAATATTCTCGATTCTGCGATGTTCTAGTATTCTCGATTCTGCGATGTTTCAATATTCTTGATTCTGCGATGTTCTAGTATTCTCGATTCTGTGATATTTCAGTATTCTCGATTCTATGACATTTCGGTGTTCTCGATTCTGTGATAGATTCCGTGATATCTCAGAATTCTTGATTTGATGATATCTCAGTATTCTTGATTCGCTGCTATTTCGGTATTCATGTTTTGATGATAATACGAGATCTCTGATTTGCTACTATTTCAGAATTTTTGATTTGCTACTATTGTGGTATTCATGATTTGATGATATCCCAAGATCTGCGATTAGCTACTATTTCAGTATTCATGATTTGCTGCTATCTCAGTATTCTTGATTTGATGATATCTCAGTATTCTTGATTTGCTGCTATTTCAGTATTCATGATCTGATGATATCCCAAGATCTCTGATTTGCTACTATTTCAGTATTAATGATTTGATGATATCTCGAGATCTCTGACTTGCTACTATTTTAGTATTCATGATTTGCTACTATCTCAGTATTCTTGATTTGATGATATCTCAGTATTCTTGATTTGCTGCTATTTCGGTATTCATGTTTTGATGATAATACGAGATCGCTGATTTGCTACTATTTCAGAATTTATGATTTGCTACTATTTTGGTATTCATGATTTGATGATATCCCGAGATCTCCGATTAGCTACTATTTCAGTATACATGATTTGCTGCTATCTCAGTATTCTTGATTTGATGATATCTCAGTATTCTTGATTTGCTGCTATTTCAGTATTCATGATCTGATGATATCCCAAGATCTCTGATTTGCTACTATTTCAGTATTAATGATTTGCTACTATCTCAGTATTCTTGATTTTCTGATATCTCAGTATCTCTGATTTGATGATATCTCAGTATTATTGATTTGTTGCTATTTCGGTATTCATTATTTGCTGCTATCTCAGTATTTTTGATTTGTTGATATCTCAGTATTCTTGATTTGCTGCTATTTAAGTATTCATGATTTGATGATATCCCGAGATCTCTGATTTGCTACTATTTCAGTATTCATGATTTGCTGCTATTTCAGTATTCATGATTTGATGATTTCCTGAGATCTCTGATTTGCTACTATTTCAGTATTCATGATTTGCTGCTATTTCAGTATTCATGATTTGATGATTTCCTGAGATCTCTGATTTGCTACTTTTTCAGTATTCATGATTTGCTTCTATTTCGGTATTCATGATTTGATGATATCCCGAGATCTATGAATTGCTTCTATTTCAGTATTCATGATTTGCTACTATCTCAGTATTCTTGATTTGATAATATCACAGCATTCTTATTTTGCTGCTATTTCGGTATTCATCATTTGATGATATCTCGAGATCTCTGATTTGCTACTTTTTCAGTATTGATGAATTTATACTATTTCGGTATTCATGATTTGATGATACTCGAGATCTGTAATTTGCTACTATTTCAGTATTCATGATTTGCTGCTACCTCAATATTCTTGATTTGATGATATCTCAGTATTCATGATTTGCTGCTATTTTAGTATTCGTGATTTGATGATATCCCGAGATCTCTGATTTGCTCCTATTTCGGTATTCATGATTTGATGATATCCCGATATCTCTGATTTGCTACTATTTCAGTATTCGTGATTTGCTACTATTTCGGTATTCATGATTTGATGATATCCCGAGATCTCTGATTTGCTACTATTTCAGTATTCTTGATTTGCTGCTATCTCAGTATTCTTGATTTGATGATAGCTCAGTATTCTTGATTTGATGATATCTCAGTATCTCTGATTTGATGATATCTCAGTATTCTTGATTTGACAATATCTCAGTATTCTTGATTTGCTATTTCAGTATTCGTGATTTGATGATATCTCGTGATCTGTGATTTGCTACTGTTTTAGTATTCATGATTTGCTACTATTTCAGTATTCATGATTTGCTACTATCTCAGTATTCTTGATTGGACGATATCTCAGTATTCTTGATTTTCTATTTCAGTATTCATGATTTGATGATATCTCGAGATCTCTGATTTGCTACTATTTCAGTATTCATGATTTGCTACTATTTCAGTATTCTTGATTCGACGATATCTCAGTATTCTTGATTTGCTATTTCAGTATTCATGATTTGATGATATCTCGAGATCTCTGATTTGCTACTATTTCAGTATTCATGATTTGCTACTATCTTAGTATTCTTGATTTGATGATATCTCAGTATTCTTGATTTGCTGCTATTTCAGTATTTTTGATTTGATGATATCCCGAGATCTCTGATTTGCTACTATTTCAGTATTCATGATTTGCTGCTACTTCAGTGTTCTTGATTTGATGATATCCCGAGATCTCTGATTTGCTACTATTTCAGTATTCATGATTTGCTACTATTTCGGTATTCATGATTTGATAATATCCCGAGATCTCTGATTTGCTACTATTTCAGTGTTCACGATTTGCTACTATCTCAGTATTCTTGATTTGCTGCTATTTCAGTATTCTTGATTTAATGATATCCTGAGATCTCTGATTTGCTACTAATTCAGTATTGTTGATTCGATGCTATTTCAGTATTCTCCATTTGATTATTTCTCAATATCTCTGATTTGCTACTATTATTTCAGTATTCATGCTTTGCTACTATATCAGTATTCTTGATTTGATGATATCTCAGTATTCTTGATTTGCTGTTATTTTAGTTTTCTTGATTTGATGATATCCTGAGATCTCTGATTTGTTACTATTTCAGTATTCTTGATTCGATGCTATTTCAATGTTCTTCATTTGATGATTTCCCAATATCTCTGATTTGCTAGTATTTCAGTATTCATGATTTGCTACTATCTCAGTATTCTTGATTTGATGATATCTCAGTATTCTTGATTTGCTGTAATTTCAGTATTCTTGATTTGATGATATCCCGAGATCTCTGATTTGTTACTATTTCAGTATTCTTGATTCGATGCTATTTCAGTATTCTTCATTTGATGATTTCCCAATATCTCTGATGTGCTAGTATTTCAGTATTCATGATTTGCTACTATCTCAGTATTCTTGATATGATGATATCTCAGTATTCTTGATTTGCTGTAATTTCAATATTCTTGATTTGATGATATCCCCAGATCTCTGATTTGCTACTATTTCAGTATTCATGATTTGCTACTATCTCAGATTTTATGCTATTTCAGTATTCTTGATTTCTCAATATCTCTGATTCAATGCTATCGCTATATCTCTGATTTGATGTTATTTCAATATTCTTGATTTGATGTTGTTTCAGTATTATTCTGTGATATCCCAGTATGCTTGATTCGATGCTGTTTCAACATTCTTGATTCTGCGATATCTCAGTATTCTTGATTCTGTTATATCTCAGTATTCTTGATTCTGTGATGTTTTAGTATTCTTGAGTCAATGCTGTTTCAGTAATCTTGTTATTTCGATATCTCTGACTGGGTGATATTTCAACATGCAGCTCCACAAACATTACCAAAACCTCATTTTGATATATCTGTACCAAACAATATGTAGAGACATACCTGAAGTTTGGCAAGTCCTCTTGCTAGGAAAGAAAATTACTAAAAACCCGTTTGGCACACCTCTGCCGAAATGAAATGTAGAGATGCATCTGAAGTTTAGCAAGTCCTCTTTTTTTCCCCAATCATCTGAATCAAAATCTCAACATTCTTTCAAAATAACTCCAACATCAAGCTTTCTTGTAGGAGTGTATTTGTGTTCTCCAGTACTGAGCAAGATATGTTTTTTCTTTCCATCCCCTAGATACTTTTCCATTTCTCTTTGTAGGTAGTGGCCATATATCCCCACTTCCTTGTCACCTGTCATCACGTGCAGACATATTCTATCTTTCCCACGAAATGTTGTTCTAGAATAATTGTGTACTGTGTGAGTTGTTTTCGGAATATCTTTGGCATGTTTTGTAGAACTCGGAGGAGATGTTTCCTGTAGACTATTTTCTGCTGTGTCATTCAATACTGCAATTGCTAATCTAGCTTTTCCTTTTGTAGGTGTTGTCTTTTCTCTTCCAAGGTGTACAACAACTGGTGACTTCGTTTCTTCTGTAACTTTCTTCATTTGTTTCTCCAGATAGTACCCAAAAACTGGAACATCATTTTCTTCATAGTACAAACTTGGTACTGTTTTCTTTCTATACCGTACACACTTTCTACACACGTAGTCACCCTCTGGCATGGAAATACATCTCACTGCCTTTTTCACTTTTTCATCACAATCCAACACATATTCATTCAATTCCAAATACTCCTTTCTCGTATAGTTTTTCTTTTGTCTTCCAAATAATTTCCACTATCCTTGTTTCTTTTCTTTGGTAGTTTTTTCTGAGTTCATTGTATGTAATATAGGTTTAGATTAAATTTCTACTTTCAGTGAAAATATATGAGATTAGTATAGTTTTTCTTTTTTCTTGCAAATAATTTCCACTATCCTTGTTTCTTTCTTCGGTAGTTTTTTCTGAGTTCATTGTATATAATATAGGTTTAGATTAAATTTCTACTTTCAGTGAAAATATATGAGATTATCTGTATTGATTTGCAAGAAAAACTTTGTTCAACCAATCGAGTATTTCATGTTTATCTTTTTCAGTTATGGATCCAAGTTTTTCCAACCGTATAGATATGTCTGCCATTTCATATAGATCTTTCTTTTTTTGCATACCATGTTTTAATTTTGTCCAAAGATCCTCAAATCTATTTCGTAATTCATCCAGAATATCTTCTGTACTATCTTCGGTGTCATTTTGATCTGTACTATAATCGGACATTTCTTGTGTATCGTCGATGTCATTTTGGTTTTCTTCTTGGTATTCTTCTCGGTCTTTCTTGATTTTCAATATTCCATCTAATCTGTGTAATTGTTTTTGTAATTCTTTGACATTTCTCCCCCATCTCATCCCCGCTGCTATTTTGCTCTCAGTGTCCTACCTTCTGGAGACAGAACTTTTTTCTTTCTTTGGGCTACTAGGATTTTCAATTTGTCTTGCAATTCTTCGGTATCTTTCCCCCATCTTTTCCCTGCTGCTTTGCTTGCTCGTATTTTTCTCATTTCACTCATATGTAGTATAGTTAGATTATTCTTGGTGCTTGTAGCATTATTCTTGCTGTATGTTTGTTGTAATGTCAGATGAAAATAGCTTGTCTGGCTCAACTTGCCTCCTGCTTGCTGTTACTCGTTCAATATTGCAAATAGTTGCTTGTGGATGGTTATCGTATACTGGCCTCTCTTGTATGGCTGTATTTGTTATGTTGTGTTGCGTGTTGATGGTTATCGTATACTAACCTCTCTTGTATGACTTATTTGCTATGTTGTGGTCCGTGTCGATAGTTATCGAATACGGACTTCCCTTGTATGGCTTTATTTGCTATTTTGTGTTACTTGTCGATGGGTATCGCATGCTGGCCTCTCCCATGTGGCTGTATTTGCTATGTTGTTTTGCTTTTCGATGGTTATCATATACTGGTCTCTCTAGAATAGCTGTATTTGCTATGTTTGTGTTGCTTGTCGATGGTTATTGCATACTAACCTCTCTTGTATGGCTGTATTTACTATGTTGTTTTGCGTGTCGATGGTTATCGTATACTGGCCTCTCTTGTTATGGTTGTAGTTGCTATTTTGTGTTGCTTTTCGATGGTTGTTGTATGCTGGCCTCTGTTGTATGACTGTATTTTCTATTTTGTGTTGCTTGTCATATGCAGGCCTCTCTTGTATGGATGTGTTGTCATGGGATTTGAAAACTTCACCAAAAGTAGATTCACTCAAAAGCAAAAAAATAAAATAGTTGTGCTCTCCCAAAAGTAGCAATTATATTATCAATTATTTATGAGTAGTATACAAGTGAGTAGTATCAGTGGAGTTTACCCTCCGGGGTTTGAAAACAGAGTTTTAAATTTGTTGGTGGAGCTTGACAGCACAGCATCACCTCGGCTTGGAACTGGGACAGTTTTCTGACAAATAATTGACATTTTTCAGCTTGTTTTTCAGGCTAAAATACGCAATTTTGCCATTTTTCATGTAGGGGACCCCAGAGGAAATTGCTAAAATTCGCAGTTTTGCCATTTTTCATGTAGGGGACCCCAGAGGAAATTGCAACTTTTCTCAAGAATAAGTGGTCTCGCACCGCCAGTTTATATACTACTCGACTGCCATGTACTGATGTCAATGGTTGTGTGTGTGTGTGCGCGCGCGCGTGTGTGTGTGCGTGAGTGATAGTCTGAGTGTTCCAGTCTGTGTGTGTGTGTGTGTGTGTGTGTGTGTGCGTGTGTGTGTGTGTGTGTGCGTGTGTGGAGGTTATAATACCAATAGGTTAGAGCATTTCAGATATATTACATTGTGTTCCCATGCTTTCCTGACACCCTTATATGGTAAAACAAGGAGTAAGTATACATAACCCTGGGTAAAATAAGCATAGTTCAAACTTTCATTTGGTCCCATTGTCTTCCAGAATCATTCCATATTTTATCCTATACTCAGTACATGTGTCACAGACTACAATATGGAATGGGAACTTGAGACTAGAATGGAATGCGATTGGAATCAAAAGCTCATTCCTTTCCAATTCCATTCCATTCCATGTTTGAGACTACGCCGATACATGGTGCATTTTTTACCTCCACACCGGCAACGCAATTTCTCAAATAATTCGCTGTGAATAGTTATTTATTGTTGCAATTGTATATATATATCGAGTAACTGACTACATACAAATAACATGTTTATATCTCAAGTCAAATGTCTATAAATGCCGAAGATACAACAAAGTTAGTTTCAAATTTGCGAAAGTTTATTTTTGTCCGCCATGTTTGAACCAGAGCAACCATCCCCTTGCCGTGAGTTGAACTATAGTAGACTGATGACTTCATTCTGGTTAAACCATTGCGTATTCGATCTTACCATAGTTAAACTACGGCTACTATGGTTCGTGATCGAAGTCACTCTTAGTGGGCATACACGACCATTTAATGCGTTCATGCGCCCTGTCTCTAATCGTAAAGGTGCAACACCGCATCTAAACCTAGCAAATGCGGACCGATGATGCAAAGGTAATATAACTTTGCAATAATTCTCAGTACAATACTCTGACTTAAACACTTTATATGTTATTAACTTGTTACGACCGTTGCTATTTAACTCTATTTATGCATAATTTACACCATTTATCAGCATGTTTATTCATTATAAAATCAACAACAGAAACAATAAATACATTTTTGGATGGTTTGTTATTCATATCAGTAAATCGAGAATCAATACTGTCAAGACTGCTTTTAACGCTATAACACCAGTTTGTACACGATCTATTAGCCATATGTAAGGCCTATATAAAAATGCGCTTGTTAAGTCTTACATTATTCGTATGGACATTGTGGTACCAAAGATCAAGATCAAGACATTTTATTTCATAATTTAGACCACCGACCCATCATAAGAAACAACGTTGCAAATGTATTTCCACTGTTCAGTAAAGCTGGTTGCCAACCCATGTCAGCGTAAATAGCAGCGGTTGGTGTATACTTTCCCGTACCTAAGAAAAACCGCATAGCCCTGTTTATGTACAACATTAATACACGAATTGCAACCCCATATAGCAGCACAATACGAGATAACGGACCATACTAATGAGTCATATAGCTTAGTATAAACATTATATGCTGACATTTTAAAACATTCTATTAAGTATTTTCAGAGACTTCTGGAGGCTCAGCCTTCCACTATATTATATTTAGCATTTAGAGAGAGCTGCTCTTTACATCAGAAGGAAAAACAAGTTATGTTTCAAGTATTTATTTTGTAATGAATCACATGGGTATTAAACCATACCAGTATCAGAATAAAAATGTAGCTGCACAAGTTAAATCAAAAGCAATCAGTGTTTTTAAGTCAAATTGGTCAAAAAGGCTCAGTATATGTGTTGAGGGTAATACTGGAAAACTGCGTACTTATGCTACTTTTAAGAATGTATTTGAGTTTGAAAAATATCTACATGTTGTTAAGGATCCTAAGGTTAGATATTGTCTTACTAAAACTAGAATAAGCGCACATAAACTGGAAATAGAACTTGGTCGGTACAAGAATATTCCATTAACAGACAGACTCTGTAAACTTTGTGATACTAATCAAATTGAAAGTGAAATTCATGTTATGTTGGAATGTCCAAAATATGCTACAGTAAGAAATGAATTTACAACAGAGATCTCTAATACATGTAAAAAAATCAATACTTTATCACACAAAAATCAGTTTGCTTTTTTGCTAAGTAATGAAGACGAATATATAATCAATAGAACAGCAGGGTTTATTTACACATGTTATACCATGAGATTTAGTCATTTGAACTGTAATATAAGTAACAAAACAGGTCTGTCATGTTAGTGTTATAAATCATGGATTTTTCATAAATATAATGTGCACTTAACTGCTTAATAGAAATGTAGCTGTAAGAACAGTTCTTGATTTGATAAACTGTTATTGTTGTTTTTATACCTTATCTAGTTAGATGTTTACTTATGTTAATTGTGTTGTATAGTCAGAATTAAGCTTTTGTTATTTTATAACCTCATATACGTCAAAAGTATTATGTGATTACTATGCCAGTGATGGCCCATGATTGGAAATAAAAGATATTCGTCTATGGCATACCGCCTAGACACGTATACTTGACAATTCACAGACCCAGAGCACGACTTGCACTTTGAGTTACTACTTTTGCTGTAACGTTATAATCTAAGTGCTCTGTTTATACTATTCCAAGATAAACGTATTTATCAGTGATATCAATATTTTCTGATACACAAGGAAAACGGACGATGAAGATGGAACTGAATTTGGTCTAAAATAAACACTTTTACTTTTAGCATTATTAACAGACATACGATTTGTATCACACCAACTATTCAGTTCGTTGAGCATATATTGAAGATCATGTTCATTTTCTGCCAATAAGACAATATCATCTGCATACAACAACATTAAATTCACTTTCTCATTACCAATATCAAAGCCTCTCCCTATAGCATTAATAAGGACAGAAAGATCATTAATAAATAAATTGAAAAGCAAAGGGGACAATGAACATCCCTGACGCAATCCTGAATTAACATCAAACCAATCAGTATAATGATTGTTTATCCGTACACATGCTGAGACAGATAATTATAACGATTTGATAGCAATTAACATTTTACCAGATATGTGTTAAGGAAGAAACATGGTCTATAGTCCTTCGTTTCTGTCTAAAGCCATTCTGTTCATCTACTAATTTATCATTTGACTCGGACCAAACAGTAAGGCGATTATTAACGATAGAACTATATAATTTATACATCGAACAAGCAAGTGAAATACCTCTGTACGGAAGGGGGTCCTTGGGTTAACGGAGTTTGATTTAGGAATAGGATTGAATAAACTTTTACCCCATACTGCAGGTATACGACCTGAATTAAAACATACATTAAATAGGGTGTGCAAAAAAACAGAATAAAAGTAGCATTCTTTAAAACTTCAACTGATATCGTATCCACTCCAAAAACTTAGCGTAGTTTTGCATTATCAATAAGTCCAATATAGATATTTCTGAGTTTTAACTACTAACATACTCAGTACTACCGTTTGAATCTTGGTCTGAATCCTGCTATTCAGATGTACCTTCCCTATTTAAAAGATTGTACAATCCCGTTTCCATCTGTTTAAAACATCCTTTTCATCCCTAGACAAACTACCACCATCCAAGAGTACCTCCATTGGAATACGTTTATTCAAGGTTTGACTAATACCAATCCTACAAATAATATTCCAAAATTCAGTTTGGTAAGTACTGGCTTCATCCAGTATTTCACACTGTAACTTATACCAATAAAGTCGCTTACACTTCTGAACCTCACGGTCAAAAACCTTTCTATATGAACAGTATTCAGATTTAAGATTAGACTTTACAGACTTAATTTTACAGTTCAACTATCGTTTTTCACTTTCACATACATTGTTCCATAAACGTGTAAGTTCATCGTTCCACCATGGCTTCCCTATCTGTCTCCTTTTATTATTATTAGAACTAAACTTAATTGTCTTGTTAGGTAACGTGGCATACATGTCGTTTTTAACCATATCACACCAGCCAATATAAATGACATCAATATCGAACTGCGTACGCAAGCTACCTTCCAAGTCTGCTATTATATAATTCACATTCGCCAGTATATCATCATTACATACAAAAATCATTGGGAATTAAGTTCATATCAAATTTAACACAACTTTCATTTTCGTTAGCATAACTTGGGTATGGTTTAATATTTTCATCAAACACTAGATCCCAAGTAAGGAGTGAATGGTCGGGGATACCAGATGGAGCAAGTACACTTACATGTCTAGACCGATTAATAACATCGGTTGCGATTGTCGCCGAAAACGAATCAAATGATGACAATTGGTCATGACTTAAACAATAATCTACGACAGAATAACCTGAAATAAATGTAAATCATTCTTTATGCAATTTTCCAGCCTCTAACGTTCCAAACCTCGGCCGTTACCCTAAAAACGCCCTCTGTGATTACCATGGCTACCATTAGACCGACCACCCCGACGACCATTGTAAACATCAGAACGGCACGGAGTTGATGACTTGATGATTAATTAGGGCGGTTATCATCGCGATTAGCACCTCGGTTGACATCAAGGTTGGAATCAAGGTTGGCATCACGATTAACATATCGATTGGCATCACGGGTTGCCACTGCAGTTGCTACCGTTATTACTTAATTGACCCACGCGAGAGCCTTGGACAGACAGACGGTTACCGCGATTCAAGGCATCAATTATGGTTCTGAAGTTTTGTGACGATCTCCTCTCCTCAAGCGTTTGATCGTAAGTGATAAACACATTCGAGTACTGTAGGTTGCTATTCAGTTTAGTTTTGGCAATCATTACTTTGACCTTATCATCAGTGGATTTAAAGTTCCTTATCACGACATCTGGTTTATCTGATTGCGCTCAACGCTAGCAACATACACATTTTAACATGAAGGCCGCTGCCAATCAAGTTATTTATTTTGTCGCCTAAATTTTCATTATCACTTTCAGGCAAAATACGAACAACCACATTCAGTGCGATATCGGTTACACCAACAGAGCTAGAGCTAATAGAGGCGATCTTGTTATTAATCTTCTCCAAACCTATGGAACGCCAAACACGACTTTGATGGTCATTTTTCAATATGATGTGGTCACTTTCATTATGATGTGGTCACTTTCCATTATGATGTGATCGCTTTACATTATGATGTGGCCAATTGTCATTATGATGTGGTCATTTGTCATTATGATGTGGTCACTTTACATTTTGATGTGGTCATTTGTCATTATGATGTGGTCACTTTCCATTATGATGTGGTCATTTGTCATTATGGTGTGATCACTTTTCATTATGATGTGGTCACTTTCCGTTATGATATGGTCCCTTTCATTATGATGTGGTCATTTGTCATTATGAGGTGGTCACTTTCCATTATGATGTGGTCGCATTGCATTATGATGTGGTCATTTGTCAATATGATGTGGTCATTTTCCATTATGATGTGGTCATTTTCCATTATGCTGTGGTCACTTTACATTATGATGTGGTCACTTGCCATTATGATGTGGTCACTTTATATTATGATGTGGTAAGTTTCTGTTATGATGTGGTCGCATAACATTATGATGTGGTCGCTTTTTATTATGATGTGGTTACTTTCCATTATGATGTGTTCACTTTCCATTATGATGTGGTTACTTTACATTATGATGTGGTCACTTTACATTATGATGTGGTAAGTTTCTATTTTGATGTGGTCGCATTACATTATGATGTGGTCGCTTTTTATTATGATGTGGTTACTTTCCATTATGATGTGTTCACTTTCCATTATGATGTGGTTACTTTACATTATGATGTGGTAAGTTTCTATTTTGATGTGGTCGCATTACATTATGATGTGGTCGCTTTTTATTATGATGTAGTTACTTTCCATTATGATGTGGTTACTTTGTATTATGATGTGGTCGCTTTTCATTATGATGTGGTCACTTTACATTATGATGTGGTCACTTTCCATTATGATGTGGCTACTTTACATTATGATGTGATCACTTTCATTATGATGTGGTCATTTTTCATTTTTATGTGGTCACTTTCCATTATGATGTGGTCATTTATCATTATGATGTGGTCATTTCCCATTATGATGTGGTCTGTTTTAATTATGATGTGGTTACTTTTAATTATGATGTGGTCACTTTCCATTATGATGTGGTTAATTTACATTATGATGCGGTCGCTTTACATTATGATGTGGTCATTTGTCATTATGATGTGGTCACTTGCCATTATGATGTGGTCACTTTACATTATGATGTGGTTAATTTACAATATGATCTGGTCGTTTTACATTATGATGTGGTCATTTGTCATTATGAGGGGTCACGTTCCATTATGATGTGGTCATTTGTCATTATGATGTGGTCACTTTCCATTATGATGTGGTTACTTTACATTATGATGTGGTCACTTTCCATTATGATGTGGTTACTTTACATTATGATGTGGTCACTTTCATTGTGATGTTGTCATTTTTCATTATGATGTGGTCACTTTCCATTATGATGTGGTCATTTGTCATTATGATGTGGTCATTTTCCAGTATTTGCCAGGATTAAAGTCATTTCTTATGTTAAGTCTTCTAGTAGTAGATTGTTTTTCTTTTTGGCTGAGACTGCCGTGGTTGTTCAGTACAATTCTGGATACATCATGTATCCCCGCAGTGGTTGTTCAGTATCATCATGAATCGTACTGAAAAATCACAGCCTAAGGTATTTCTAATTATGTATATTTTATATAAATTTACAACACAATCTTAGTTTATATTTAGTTAATTTCTACGGATATGATCTGTCTTTATTGTTAGCGGTTTAGGGTTGTTTACGTTGTCTTTTCAATTTGGGCGCTGAAGACATGATAATAGCAATGACTGTGTACACATAAAATCGAGACAAGCTAACATTAAAGGGAGTAGATAAGGCTTTGTGGCTAAATCTATTTTAAAAAAGCTATACAATAATTACCAATTTAAAACAGAAAATGATATACATGTAGATGGGAAATTAACAGTTTCTTATAATAAAACGCAATAATTAATAATTATAAATTACAATACGTCATGTTAGTCCTTTTGAAAAGCATTGAAACATTTTTTACCGCCAAGTTTAAAATAGCAATCCCTGGCGCGTAACTATAGTTAGGAAATACCTTCTTTTGGTTGTTTATTTTATTTGACAGACAGCATATACCATACTACAAACAAATATAGAGCTTGTATAATATCGTTGGTTAGGCCTTTACAAATTTTTTCTATGTTTAGCGTCATTGGGCTCGTAGGTTTTTGAATGGCTGGGCTAAAAAAAATGACATGCATATGAAAACGATCAACTACATAAATTCCTAATTGAAATAAACAAAATCGTATTAATTGTATATGGTTTCAGTTAGAAAAATAATAATTCGTTTATGTGCCTGTCTTTCATGGGCATAGGAAAGTTTCACTTATTGGGAGGGGTTGTGGGATGGGGGAAGGTTGCGGCAAACGTTTTGAAAATATATTTGACAATCAAAAAGTTTGTTTCAAATTGTTTTCACAAAATAAAAATAAAACATTATCCACGCCCAATTAAACTTAAACATACAACATTATCATATGGAAAAAAGTAGTAGTTTTTGTGTCGCCTTTTCGAAGAAAATGCGATACATAGGGATCACTTTGTCGTAAGTCAGTCCGTCCGTCAGTCTGTCAGTCCGTCACAAAATTAACGTTGGCTCTAACTTTGTCATTTCTCCATATTTCTTCATCAAACTTTCCATATATACTCATAATGACCACATCAACATGACCATACTAAAATGTAAAGGTCAAGGTCACACTGAAGGTCATTATATGGGTTAATACGCAAACTTAACGTTGCCTATAATTTTCTCATTTCTCCATATTTTTTCATGAAACTTTCAATATATACTCATCATGACCACATCAACATGACCATACTAAAATGTAAAAGGTCAAGGTCACACTGAAGGTCATTATATGGGTTAATACGCAAACTTAAGGTTGGCTATAACTTTGTCATTTCTCCATATTTCTTCATCAAACTTTCAATATGTACTCGTCATGACCACATCAACATGACCATACTAAAATATAAAAGTCAAGGTCACACTGAAGGTCATTATATGGGTTAATACGAAAACTTAACCTTGCCTATAACTTTCTCATTTCTCCATATTTCTTCATCATACTTTCAATATATACTCAACAAGACCACATCAATATGACCATACTAAAATATAAAAGGTCAAGGTCACACTGAAGGTCATTATATGGGTTAATACGAAAACTTAACGTTGGCTATAACTTTGTCATTTCTCCATATTTCTTTATCAAACTTTTAACATACACTCACCATGACCACATCAACATGACCATACAAAATATAAAGATCAAGGTCACACTGAAGGTCAATATATAGGTTAAATATTCTTATTTTTTTCGTGAAAACAACATTGACTATAACTTTGTCGTTTATCAATATTTATTCATCAAACTTTTAATATATACTCATTAAGACAAAATCAAAATCCTAAAATATAAAGGTCAAGGTCACACTTAGTGGGGCTGATTTGTAAAGGTCATTCATCTGGTTCTATAACACCTTGTTTACTGATAAAGCCCTGATAGGCGACACACGTGTTCCGCGGAACACCCATCTAGTTTAGTAGTCTGGTCCCTTTCTCTACTGCGCTCGCTACTCTCTCTTCATGCACGACCCACGAAGAGAGAGTAGCGAGCGCAGTAGAGGAAGGGTACCACACGACCCACGAAGATAGAGTAACGAGCGCAATATGGGAAGGGTACCATACTACTTTTAAAGCTCTTACCATTTGTTTTCTTCAGACCATTAGGGGGACCAAAGCATACACTGCCCCTCACACCCGCGACCCCAGCCCACCCCCACTGGCCGATTCAGGTGGGAGTGGCGTATCCAGCGCCCCCCGTAACATTCGTCAAGTATACATAATTATTGGGCAACACGCACGCTAACCCAAACAAAGATGTTTACGCCATCCTAAAAAATAAAATGACACACGACGTCGTTTTTTAGCTCTATTGGCCGAAGGCTTAAGGGATGACGAGTTGTCCGTCGTCCGTCCGTGGACTTTTGCCTTGTGAACAATCTAGGGCCTTCATTAATAATTGGATCTTAACGAAACTTTGCCAGTGTCTTTATATCAATGAAAGCTCAGACAAGTTCGAAAACCAGCCAGATCGGAATAATTTCACTGGAGATATGAACCTTGTTTTGCTGAAACATGCAATATTAAGCCTTGTGAACACTCTTGAACCTTCAATTATTAATTGGTCTTTACCAAACTTGCATAGATTGTTAATATTAATGAAAACTCGGAAAAGTTTGAAAACCAGCCAAATTGGGTCAGTAACACCGAAGTTATGGCCCTTGTTTTTTCCTGAAAAATGCTATTTTCTGACTTGGGAACACTCTAGCACTTTTATTTATTATTTGATCTTAATCAGACTTGCACAAAGTGTTAATTACAATGAAAGCTTGGACAAGTTTGAAAACCAGCTGATTTGGGTCAGTCATATTGGAGTTATGGCCCTTGTTTTTTCTCTGAAAAATGCTATTTTCTGCCTTGTGAACAATCTAGCACCTTCATTTATTATTTGATCTTAATCAAACTTGCACTGCAGCACATATTGTTAATAACAATGAAAGCTAAGACACGTTCGAAAAACAGCCAAATCGGATCAGTAACACTGGATTTATGGCCCTTGTTTTTTCTGAAAAATGCCATTTTCTGCCTTGTGAACACTTTAGCCAGTAGAGCGTCCACAGGCCCTCTTGGGCCTCTTGTTTTTTTTTGTTTGTTTTTTGCTTATCAACAATTTTTTGGAAAACTACGCACCCCTCCCCCTTGATACGCCACTTTCACTTTTTGTATCTATATTTTGAGAATATAACCCGTACCGTCACAATTGGGGATTTTTCATAAAATGGGGAAACAAAACGGTAAACATTTATTGCATCATTGTATCTTTCATACAGTTTACAGTACCCTCCCCAATACGGGCAACCCACCCACCCCCTCATCCTGCTCACAAGGACACAAAGTAGATATAATTTCTGTAAAAAACACACGCTAAAGTCGAGACTGTTTATAACAACAAACTTATGTCATGATCACTCTCTCTCCAGAACCTGCAATTTAATTTATTTCCTCTTCTTTGTTGTTTTCCCCTTCTTTCTATCTTCTTAATAGATGTTCCTGTTTGTATTTCGATGTATTTTTCCTATTAAAAATGCTTTGTTCTTTTAGTAAAACTATACCATTTCAATAAAAGTAATTGTTTTGACCAGCAATACTCAATAACTATTTTAAAAATCAATTTATTTGAATTTTCGCGGAGCGGGTACTTCCGTTTTCAACGCCGGTAAAACAGAAAGCGACTACGGTCGCAATCGTTGTTAAAATATGTCGCTAATTCATTGACATTTTTCAAAGTGGGACTGGGTATAGTAAAAACAAACACTGAAGCATCTATCTGGGCGTTTAGTTTGTTAATAATTCACATTTATTTGCCGTTATCGGGTTTATAAAGCCCCGTAGTCATTACGCCGTACTTAGATGTAAGCGTTTTTTCCCCATAACCTTTGACCTGGCCGCTTAAACTGGAAGTGTTGATTATTTCACACTTTTTCATTGTGTCATTGTGTCTTTCTTCCAGATTCGTTCCATATTTTATCATATACATGTGTCACAGACTAAAATATGGAATGGAATTTAGAGCAGAATGGAATGCGATTGGAATCAAAAACTCATACCATAATGACATTCTAATTCCATTCCATCCCAGGTTTTAGAGTATGCATTTAAACCATATGTTTTCTACCTCGACACCGCAATACAATTTCTCAAATAACTCGCTGTAAAATAGTTAATTGTTTTGCAATGTATTAATCGCATGAAAAGATACTAACCTCTTCTTCTAAAAATCTTACCCGAGCTTCATCGGATACTTTAACATAATTTAAGATTTCTATCATTCCCAAGCAGTGTCAATAGATGGCGCTATTTGAAGAAAAACCACGTGACCACACATACTACATCATAATGGAAACTTACCACATCATGATAAAAACAGACCACATCATAATGTAAAGTGACCACATCATAATGTAAAGTAACCACATCATAATGAAAAATGACCACATCATAATGTAAAGTGACCACATCATAATTAAAACAGACCACATCAAAATGTTAAGTGACCACATCATAATGAAAAGCGACCATATCATAATACAAATTAACCACATCATAATGAAAAGTGACCACATCATAATGTAAAGTGACCACATCATAATAAAACTTACCATATCATAATTAAAACAGACCACATCATACGGTAAAGTGATCACATCATAATGAAAAGCGACCATAGCATAAAACAAAGTAACCACATCATAATGGAAAGTAACCACATCATAATAAACACTTACCACATCATAATGAAAAGTGACCACATCATAATGGAAAATGACCACATCATAATGGAAAGCGACCACATCATAATGGACAATGACCACATCATAATGTAAAGTGACCACATCATAATGTAAAGTGACCACATCATAATGACAAATGACCACATCATAATGGAAAGTCACCACATCATAATGGTAAGTGACCATATCATAATGACAAATGACCACATCATAATGTAAAGCAGCCACATCATAATAGAAAGTGACCACATCATAATGTAAAGCGATCACATCATAATGTAAAGTAACCACATCATAATGTAAAGTGACCACATCATAATGGAAAGTGACCACATCATAATGAAAAGTAACCACATCATAAATAAACCAGACCACATCATAATGGAAAGTGACCACATCATAATGACAAATGACCACATCATAATGTAAAACGACCACATTATAATGTAAAGTAACCACATCATAATGGAAAGTGACCACATCATAATGGTAAGTGACCACATCATAATGTAAAGTGACCAATCATAATTAAAACAGACCACATAATAAAGAAAAGCGACCCCATCATAATACAAAGTAACCACATCATAATAGAAAGTAACCACATCATAATGTAATGCGACCACATCATAATAGAAACTTACCACATCATAATGTAAAGTAACCACATCATAATGGAAAGTGACCACATCATAATGTAAAGTGACCACATCATAATGACAAATGACAACATCATAATGTAATGCGACCACATCATAATGGAAAGGGACCACATCATAATGAAAAATGACCACATCATAGTGAAAGGGACCACATCATAATGTAAAGTAACCACATCATGATGGAAAGTGACCACATCATAATGTAAAGGAACCACATCATAATGGAAAGTGACCACATCATAATGACAAATGACCACATCATAATGGAAAGTGACCACATCATAATGTAAATGACCACATCATAATGGAAAGTGACCACATCATAATGACAAATGACCACATCATAATGTAAAACGACCACATCATAATGGAAAGTGACCACATCATAATTAAAGTGACTACATCATAATGGAAAATGACCATCAAAGTCGTGTTGGCGTTCCATACAAACCATCCGATATTTCTTCCCTCAGCGTCTCCGCGAACGTGTTTAATTTTGCATCGACCTCTTTCTTGATACGACCAAGCTCTGTGTTGATCCGCTTGTCTAGCAACTGAGCAACCTATATATAAGGGTGAGCAAATACATACATCTACATACATCTGTTCGTGTCAGAACGTCTGAACAAAATGCTGTCTAGAAAACCCATTATTGCATACAGGAGACCTAAAAGTCTCCGCGACATCCTTGTTGCGGCCAAGTTGAAAGCCGACTCTAATACTCAGACCACAGGACAGTCAGGCCCTTGCCATACATCGAGATGTCGGACTTGTAAATACATGTCTCCCGCAAACTTTTTCTTATCTTCACTCAGTGCCAAAAACACAATCAAATGTGTCACAAACTGCAAATCCGCAAACGTCATCTACTTAAAGACGTGCTTGATTTGCAAAAAACTGACTGTCGGTGAAACGAAGCAGGCGCTGAACCTCCGTTTCAACCTCCATCGCTCCGATTGTAAATTACGTAGGTTTGCTAGGTTGCCAGCGGCCGAACACTTCAGTTCAGAAGGCCACATGTTCAACGACTTGTCTCTGACATGCATTGAACACAATCCAAATTGGACCGACGCAGAACGTAAATTGCGTGAAACGTACTGGATAAGACGCTTAAACACAAAACATCCAGTAGGAATCAACAAAGGGGACTAGATACATCTTACAGAATATATAAATGTATACACACATACTCTGGTTTTTATTACTTCCCTTGATCCAATTTTCACCATCTATATATCATTTTAGCCTTTTTCATAGTTCTAATTAGCTTTGGAGTTGTTTTTACTTTATCCTGCAGTATCGATTCTATGTTTTAGGTATTGAGGTAGGGTTATTCACTCACACAGTTTCTCTTCATAACTAATCATAAATGTCAGCGTACAATTTTACCTTCATCCTACCAGCAATGTTCTATTATTAGTACTTGTGTTACTTCCCTTGATCAAAATGTCTCCATTTATTTTATTTTATTTGTTTAGCCTTGTTCATTATTTTTATTAGCTTTGGAATTGTTTTATACTGTATCCTGCAGTATCGACCATAGGTTTTAGGTTTTGAAGTAGGGCTTGTATTATCTTTTTCACATCTTTACTCTCTCTTCATAACTAAATGTCAGCGTACAGTTTTACCTCATCCAACCAGTTATGTTCTTTTATTAGTATCACATTTGGCTCTAGAGTGTCTATTCAAAGTAAACATTCCCTGCAATACTGCCAAACGATAAGTTGTATTTTAAAGAGTTTTATTTGAACTACCGTGTGAATCCAAGATGGCCGCCAAAGCTAAAAATAGATTTTTAAAATACAAGTTTGTAGCGACTACTTCTTGAAAACTATAAGTGATATTGATATGGGACTTTTTTTAAAATGATCAGCATGACATGATGTTGGTCGTTGTCAAAAATCGTTTTGATTGGACGTTAAACATGGCTGCCAGCGGCCATCTATGTTTACATAGTGTTATATAGTAAAAACTTGTAGCGACTACTTCTCTGAAACTACTTGGCGGATTTTCATGAAACTTTACAGGAATGTTGCTCTTGATGTGTTATTGATCCTAGCAAAATTTCAGATCGGCCAGAAATTCAAGATGGCCGCCACAGCTAAAAATAGATTTAAAAAAAATAAGTTTGTAGCGACTACTTCTTGAAAACTAGAAGTGATATTGATATGGGACTTTTTCTAAAATGATCAGCATGACATGATGTTGATCCTTGTCGAACATTATTTGGATTTGACGTTAAACATGGCTGCCAGTGGCCATCTTTGTTTACATAGAGTTATATAGTAAAAACTTGTAGCAACTACTTCTCTGAAACTACTTGACAGATGTTCATGAAACTTCACAGGAATGTTGCTCTTGATGTCTGGTTGATCCTAGCAAAATTTCGGGCTGGCCGAAAATTCAAAACGGCCGCCACGGCTAAAAATAGATTTAAAATAAATAAATTTGTAGCGACTACTTCTTGAAAACTGTAAGTGGTATTGATATGGAACATTTTCTAAAATGATCAGCATGACATTATGTTGATCCTTGTCGAAATTTATTTCGATGCAACTTTAAACATGGCCGCTAGCGGCCATCTTTGTTTACATAGATTTATATAGTAAAAACTTGTAGCGACTACTCCTCTGAAACTACTTGACACATTTTTATGAAACTTCACAGGAATGTTGCTCTTGATGTCTAATTGATCCCAGAATTGTTTTAGGTCGGCCGGAAATTCAAGATGGCCGCCATGGCTAAAAACAGATTTTTAAAAAAAAAGTTTGTAGCGACTACTTCTTGAAAACTAAGTGATATTGATATGGGACTTTTTCTGAAATGATCAGCATGACAAGATGTTGATCCTTGTCTAAAATTATTTTGATTCGACATTAAACATGGCTGCCAGTGGCCATCTTTGTTTACCTAGAGTTATATAGTAAAAACTTCAACTTGTAGCGACTACTCCTCTGAAACTACTTGACATTTTTTTAT
The DNA here is from genome assembly GCA_037043455.1 of Cyrtodaria siliqua. Lineage (NCBI taxonomy): Eukaryota > Metazoa > Mollusca > Bivalvia > Adapedonta > Hiatellidae > Cyrtodaria > Cyrtodaria siliqua. Next base: position 159,234 of record JAWPHD010003287.1, on the reverse strand, counting down.
GAAACTTCACAGGAATGCTGATCACCTAGCTATCAAAATCTATCAGTAGAGCTTCAAGGTCATTGACCTCTTGTTTTGTTTTGTATTTGTTCTTTTCGTGTTTGTGTACCCCTGATGAAGGCGTAAGCCGAAAGCGTTTGGATTTTTATAAACTGTAGCACTATATAAATGTTTTTTCCCCCATCTATATATATATATATATATATATAAGGGTGAGAAAATACATACATCTACAAAATACCTTTCAAAAAGCACTGGATCCCCGAGGGGATACGAAAATGATGGAATAAATAAATAGATGGGGAAAAAAACATTTATACAGTGCTACAGTTTATAAAACCTCAAGCGCTTTCGGCTAACGCCTTCATCAGGAGTACACAAACACGAAAATAACAAATACGAAACAAAAAACACTAAAATACACGGCAGTTTAAATAAAACTCTTTAAAAAACAACTTATCGTTTGGCAGTGTTGCAGAATCTGTTTAATTTGAATAGACACTCTGGAGCCAAATGTGATACTAATAAAAGAACATATCTGGTTGGATGAGGGAAGAACTGTACCCTGACATTTAGTTATGAAGAGAGAGTAAAAATGTGAAAAAGATAACACAAGCCCTACCTAAAATCGATACTGCAGGATAAAGTATAAAGCATCTCCAAAGCTAGTAAAAACAATGACTAAGGCTAAACAAATAAAATAAAATAAATGGAGATATTTTGATCAAGGGAAGTAACAAAAGTACTAATAATAGAACATTGCTGGTTGGATAAAAGTAAAATTGTACGCTGACATTTATTATTAGTTATGAAGAGAGAGTATGTGAGTGAATAACCCTACCTCTATATATAAGACAAAGAATCGAAACTGCAGGATATAGCAAAAACAACTCCAAAGGTAATTGAATAAGGCTAAAATAATATATAAATGGAGAAAATTGGATCAAGGGAAGTAATAAAAACGGAGTATGTGTGTTAACATTTATATATTCTGTAAGATGTATCTAGTCCCCTTTGTTGATTCCTACTGGATGTTTTGTGTTTAAGCGTCTTATCCAGTATGTTTCACGCAATTTACGTTCTGCGTCGGTCCAATTTGGATTGTGTTCGATGCATGTCAGAGACAAGTCGTTGAACGTGTGGCCTTCTGAACTGAAGTGTTCGGCCGCTGGCGACCTAGCAAACCTACGTAATTTACAATCGGAGCGATGGAGGTTAAATCGGAGGTTCAACGCCTGCTTTGTTTCACCGACATACTGTTTTTTGCAAATCAAGCGCGTCATTAAGTAGATGACGTTTGCGGATTTGCAGTTTGTGACACTTTTGATTGTGTTTTTGGCACCGAGTGAAGATAAGAAATAATTTGCGGGAGACATGTATTTACAAGTCTGACATCTCGATGTATGGCAAGGGCCTGACTGTCCTGTGGTCTGAGTATTGGAGTCGGGTTTCAACTTGGTTGCAACAAGGATGTCGCGGAGACATTTAGGTCTCCTGTACGCCATAATGGGTTTTTTAGGCAGCATTTTGTTCAGACGTTCTGACTCCTCTATGTGTGACCAGTGTTTATTAATAATCTGTTTCACATTGGGAAGGTCAGGATGGTATGTAAGCACGAAAGGTAAAGTTTGCTCTGAACTGTTTGTCTTCGACTGGTATTCAAGGAGTTCTTTTCTGTTGAGGTTCCGTGCTTTGTCTATTGCACTGACAATGTCTGTCTTGCAGTAACCTCGCCTTGTTAGGTGCTCCAAAACTTCGCTTGCTCTGATTTCGAATGTATTGGTGTTTGAACATATTCGTCTGATACTAAGTGCAAGACTGAACGGTATGTTCTTGCAGCAGTGTTTAGGGTGGCAACTGTTGGGCAGAAGGTACTGGTGTGTGTCCGTGGGATTGGAGTAGAGGTCAACAATAATTACATTGTTCTCTATATGTGAAACTGTGTCTAGGAACACGTGTTTCTCATTGGAAACCTCTGCTGTGAATTTGATTGAGGGATGGAATGCATTGACCTTGTTTATAAAGGCTTGTAAAGTGTCTGGTCCATGACACCATTGCATATCAACATCGTCAATGAAACGTAACCACGACAAAAGTTTCAGTGGTACAGATAGGAAGAGTTGTTCTTCCAGTCTGCCCAGAAACACATTGGCATATGAAGGTGCCATTTTTGTCCCCATGGCGGTGCCCTGAACCTGGAGGTAGTTTTTCCCATTAAATTCGAAATTGTTGCACTTGAGGATAAGCGTGAGGAGCCTAACACGTATGCTGGTGTATGGATCTTTATGAACTCTACGATCCCATGCCTCCTTACAAGCCAAAATACCTTCTTCGTGAGGAATGTTGGTGTAGAGGGATGTAACATCCAATGATACAAGTTGAGTGCTTTCCGGGACTGATATGTTGGACTTGTGTTATCTTTTTTCACATTTTTACTCTCTCTTCATAACTAAATGTCAGGGTACAGTTCTTCCCTCATCCAACCAGATATGTTCTTTTATTAGTATCACATTTGGCTCCAGAGTGTCTATTCAAAGTAAACAGTTTCTGCAACACTGCCAAACGATAAGTTGTTTTTTAAAGAGTTTTATTTAAACTGCCGTGTATTTTAGTGTTTTTTGTTTCGTATTTGTTATTTTCGTGTTTGTGTACTCCTGATGAAGGCGTTAGCCGAAAGCGCTTGAGTTTTTATAAACTGTAGCACTGTACTGTATAAATGTTTTTTTCCCCATCTATATATATATTATATATATTATTTATATATATATGATTTATTTAAGGAAGTGTTATATATACGTCTTCTCATTGTATCAGCTCAGTTAAGATAAACTGCATATTTGGAAATGTATTGCTTGTAATAGCTATGGATTAGAAATTTGGGGTTTTACAAAGTCAATGGAGATCGAAAGAATACATTTGAAATTTTGTAAATACTTGTTAAGAATTAAAACTTCTACTAGTAATGCCGGTATTTATGGAGAACTAGGTAGATAGGTGATAGATTGGAGTAAGGTGGTCTATTCAAAAACTTTTTAATATCAACTTTTTTATAAATATACTGTGAGAGATGATTGTGGAATAGGAATGAAGAATTGGGCCAGCTATGTTAAAACCATTCTAATTGACTCTGGCTATAATTATGTTTGGAACGAGTCAACTTGTATTGATAGAAAAACTTTTCATTTATTGATTAAACAAAAACTAATAGATTGCTTTGTGCAAAAATGGAACACTGCTGTTGAAAATAATCGAGTTTTATGTTTGTATAGACATTTTAAAATGTCATTCTCATATGAAGTATCTCGATATATTGCCATTGAAATTAAGGACTGCCATGTCGAGGATAAGATTATCCTCCCACAGACTTAAATAGACAAAATAGAACTGACAGAAATCAAAGATATTGTACATTGTGTAATAGTATCGACTTAGAAGATGAATTTCATTTTATTTTAATTTGTTCTTTGTACGAACAATTACGTAAGTTATATGTTAAACACTATTATTAAAGGCATTTAAAGTGTTTTTAAATTTATTCAGCTGATGCAATCTTCAAGCCAGCCAGAGCTTTTTAAGTTATCTAGGTTTGTTAGGGAAGCATTTATTATTCGCAATACTGCATTGTTAAATGAGTAAGAGTTATATGTTCATCCTCATTGGACATAATATGTAAAATATTAAAAGCTTAAAATACTAATATGAAATTATGTAATAGGAATAGTTAAATCATTATAACAGGGTAAATACGTGCACCAGATTGAATGTGTGAGACATTTTGGACGTCAGAGTGAATGGGTGAGTTGTATGAGTCTATAAGATGTATGATTTGTGTATTTGTACTTTTTCATTGTTTAATGTAACAATTGCATTGACCTGTAACATAGTAACAAATGTAATATGTATTGATATGACGAGAAACATTTGTTGAAGACATAAATAAAGACGATGTTCTGTTGTGTTCTGTTCGTGTAATACCTACACTGTTGCCATACTTTGTGAAATTGTATTTTGTATCCTCACGGGCTTTAAGCCTATTGGAAATTGGAAATAAAGATGTCTATCTTTATTTAATATCACTGTGTATGTATTTTAATGATCTATTGTTATTTGTGCTTTAATTCTCCATCTCCATTTGTTGTATTGGTTCGTTGAATTGAAAATGTTAATTTGATTCCTGTACCTTAGTTATCTGTATGATTCACAAGTGCATTCGTTCATTATTACATGTTATTGCGCACTGCACATTTGCACATATTAATCTCTATAAAGAGGAAATAAAAAAATATGGCCTTAATAATCTATGATGTATCAGGATCCTTATGTTATATAAGGACCCTGTGTATATATATATGTATACAATCATACATGAATAAAAAATATTTATTGATTCAATAAACCACGTTTTATTTCGTAAGAACTAAGTTATCACGAAAAACCGTTTCTACAAGATACATTAATCATCCCGAACCCCCAGTGTGTTCACACATACACGCAAACATTCGGATAATCGTGTCATGCTGAGATTGATAATTTAATCAGTACTTTACATCCAGGCGTCATAATTAGATTATGCTTATAATTAGCCACGTGTCAATTAATATCGTGTATTCGGGAAATCTATTGTTCCTGTGTACTGTATATTTCCTTTTTACAACCAGACACGTGCCATAAAGTATTCAAGTTGTATATTTCCCAAAATGTAAGACATTTTTTTATCATTATAGATAGATGCCATAAGTTCATTAGTAGTATTTGAGCATATATATACATGGAACATTATACATTCATTTCTCTCTTTGTGTTTATGTGTGTGTGGTCGCGTCTCTTCGCTATTAAGAGATTGATCGGTGTTAATGGGCAATCACTTTTAGGAAAAGATAGAACAGTGCTAATAGAAAAAGAAAGGTCTGTGTTAAAAACTGAAAGGATTATTGTGTTAAAAAAAGTAAGGAATACAGTGATTTTAGTTAAATATCGCGAACAGTGAATTGTGAACTTGTGTGTGGAATAAAAACTAGTGAAAAATATGGGAAATATAACAGGATTATATAGGACTATATAAGTGTAACACGTGTTCCAAGTACCAGACAACAGTGATACAGAAAACCAGTAAAAGTAAGAACAGTCTATGGTATGATTTGATATACAGATATAACTTGAGCAGAAATTGAGATATATTCAGTGCGTCAAATCAGACCACCGAATTTAACACTAACTAACCACATTTATATTAAAATATCTATTATAGAGGTATACTATAAGATAAGCAGTAGGTCGGAGATAAATAGAAAATAATCAGTCAAATAACCAACTAATCTAATAATAATCCAACATAAACCAGATAAATCTGTCATAAATGTATGGTGCTCTATATCCGGTCCGCGCGCATTCAAAAGGTAAATTAAGTCAAGCAGGTCAGTTAGTAGATTAAACTAGGTCAAAGCATATACAAGTATATAAATACTGACCATAGTGTTCTATATCTGGTTCGTGCACTAGTTAAAGTTAGAGGCGAATTAGACCAGTAACTAGGTCATACCAGATCATTATATTAAAAGTTAACAAAAGAGATAGAATGGAAACGATAACCAAGCAAACCTGCGCAGTAAAATAACAAACAAATGCTGTCAAGTCTAGATTAGTATTAAACCAAGATAACTAGGTTACAATGGAAGGGTCAAAACAAAAAATGAATTTTAATAAAAACGGTCTAGTCATCATGTCTTGGAACACATGTGGATTGAGTGACCAGGAAGCAACAAAAAAGACTGAACTTCAAAACTTTTAGATAATGAAAGTCCAAAACCTGATGTATTATGTCTACAGGAAACGCATTTAATAAACACAAATATTACACTAAATGGTTACCAAACACCGGTTAATACGTTCAGGTCTGGCAAAGAAAAGGGAGGCGGGGTTGCTATTTATGTTAGAAACGGTGTTAAATTCATAGAATATAAAATAAAAAAAACATAGGCAAAATGGAAGTCAGTGCTATAACTGTTTTAATCACTTCCTATTCACGTGAACAGACAATTAAAAGTCATTGCACACATGTGTTGACTGTACCTGCACAGAGCAATAGTACACATCCAGCAGATGTTCAAAATTCAAAACATAGAACAAATAATAGGGTAGTGATCATTCCTATTCCATCCCACCTGATCATTGTTGCCAAATGAAGGCATTTACAAAGGACATAGAAATAGATTGGATCATCATGAGAAGTCTCATAAAAAAGTATGAGTATACTGATCATGCTTATTCAAGTTCAACTGACACATGCTGCACAACTGAACGCATCCAACCAGGTTTTTTTCCCTTCTATAAACAGAGAGAAACGAAAGAGTGTGCGAAATTTGTAACACAAACGCTATTGAAGACGAGTACCATTTTATTTTGATCTGTACTACTTACTCTAACATTAGAAACAAATATATTCCTAAATATTACACAACTAGACCAAGCATGTTTAAATTTGTAGAATTGTTGCAGTCATTAAACAAAAAGATTATTCTTAGTTTAAGTAAATTCATTTCCGATGCACTTGTATTAAGGCTATCTACATCCATTTTAACAGACTAAAAAAACACTTAAAACACTAGATATCTTATTTTAGAACATCCTCGTTTATCATTGACATACCATAATATATGTATGTTTTTGATTGTTTAAATATGTATGAAACAAAACAAAAACTTAGTGATTATTTTGTTGTATTTGCAATGTTAATATCTGTCACGTGTGTGTATATTATTATTATCATATATTTGTAATGATGAAAAACTGTAATAGTTTAAGTCAATAAAAGTATCTATCTATCTATAAAAGGGACCGAAATCTGGCTACTTCACAATTAAAAAATTATATTTTTTTCACAACTGTGACCGATTTTCTTCACAATTATTATTATTATTTTTTTGAAAACAACATTTCCCTCTCTTATACTTTCTCAATATTGTTTTGTTCTCGATACTTTTATAGAAGAAAATTTATCTAAAATGTTTCATATTATCCTCCTCCCACAAAAACAATGTATGTACGTATTGAGTAATATTGCTTTTAACAATAAATCGTTCAATACTTTTTTCAAAAATAAATTTTCGCGCGTTTTTTTTCCACAAAATGGCCTAGGGAGTATTCAAATATGTTAGAAAAAGCCCAATTTCGATTTGACTGAATAGTTATGCTTAAATATTTTGTTGTGAATTAGTTTTTTTCTGTGATGACCGCAAAATGTGTATGTGAATAGTAGTGGGTTGCGTTTTTTTGTGTTACGCTTAGAATGGCACAATTGAGTTGGGTTTAGAAACCCCCTATGTTTTAAGGTATTACAGCATGAGTAATATTGCAAAATTTAACGATTTTATTTACTTGAACCGAAGCTCGCCATGGGGCAGTGCCTTATTCATATTATTAATGTCTAATATAAGGAATATATTAACAATTTAAAGTTAAATCAATAAATTACGATACCTTTGTATGATTTTTGTGCTGGTTATCGGTGTTTTGCAGTGTTGCGGTGATTCGATGGACCCAATAAATAGTCTTGATCATCGTCGACGCTTGATTGAAAATACAAACGTCTTGACCAGTTGTGCAGAAACAAATTTGAAACTGGAACCACGTGACCGGAATTATTATTATTTTATTAAAGTACGTATATAGTGACCAGTGAATCGTACATTTGCTGTACCCTCGTGACATAGTCATTTGTGAATTCCATTTTCTGTATAGGCTTAGGAATCAATATGAAACATGTTTTGTTCTAATAAAATTCCAAGAAAGTTTTTAATAAGTGTATGAGCTTGTAATAATGTGCGTAAAGGTGATTTAGATCTCACTGGGGAAAACGCGAAAAATCGGGAGGTGTTTCATGAAAGTAATGTATTACTGGAAGAGCGTGACGTCATAGCCTTTTTATTTTTTTTTGTTGCTGATGCGTGCGGCCATTTTGATTGACATGTTCAAAGAGAGATATTGACATTTTGGGTTTTCGCATATATACAACTAATCGTAGGTAGAACATGTGTTTTAATTTGCATCAAATGTACAGTGTCTTTTGCCGGACGTGTCAAGTTGAAGATAGGCTAGCAGACATTTGCAGTTGAGTTGATGAATTGTTTGTTATAATTTGTTTGTGAATGCGGAGCGTGACCTACTAAAAGCAAGTTTACTGTGCGTGTTGACACTGATTTGTTGTACAATCTGCAAACTGATTTGCTGTGCAATCTGCATGGTTAGAAATGAGACGGCAGTATGTTAACAAACATGACAGTGACGTTTCTGTTTTGCATTGTTTGCATTTGGTGAGCTGTAGTAGGTAAAGTAAAACCTGGAAGGTGTAATTTTCCCGTCAGTACATTTTTTTTCCAGGGATTCAACGCAGTATGTCGTCGTAGTAAAACGCGTGCATTGTAAGTTATATGCGAAAGTTTATCATTTTACTATGTTTTAAAGTCTAGTTTATGTGCCTATGCGATGAAACTAGATGCAGAACTGTATTTTTATGTTTTTATATCAGCTGATAGTGTGACGCTATGTTGTTATTAGAATGGTCTAGAATGTTTTTATTTAGAGAAACAATGGATGTGGCCTCCTGAAAGTGTAAATGGCAGACAAGTTGGACTGAAGTTACATAAAAAAAATACATAGATTCTAGATTTAAACATACATTCTGTCTGGTTTCTGCTTCTAATCAATGTAAAACTATACTGTGGTTGTTTTGGTGGGAAACTGGAGTATCAGTATCAAGCTAACTGTATACTGGTTGAATGATATTTAGCCCTGTTAAAATAACGCAAGCGCCACATTTCACTATAAAACCATTCTTGCAAACTATAATCATGCGTTGAGGTTACAAAATAATGGTGCTAATGAAGTTCTTGCCGGATTTCAAAGAACCTTGGTGGGAACGATCAGTACCAAGCCTAGTTCAATAATATTTACCGTCGGGATGATAACCATCAATTTTCAACGTTTTTTATGCTGTTCTTTTAAAAAAAAAATTGCATTTTCTCCCGACGTTAAATCGCTAAGCTAAATTTCTCGTTAGCAAATTCCGACCTGATTTTTGGTCGGAACCAACATCATTAATTTCGTAGTTCCCATTGATTTTTTTGCAAATAATGTATATATAATGAAAGATGACCATAAAAGTCACTGAAAGGTTACCTACCTGTGATTAAAATAATCCAATTAGGCTACTGTATTTAAACTTGTCCCCCATACACTGACAATGTAAGTTAATTTACATTTAAACAGACGGCCTAACGGGTTGTGTTGAATGTACGGAATGAAAAGCGAACTAAATAAATTAATAATATTCCTACTTGTTTCCGTACATGAAAATAATCATTAAAATCTGTTTCGTCTAAAAAATATTTCTACTTTTTTACAAACCCACAACAACATGGATGCAGAATCAATGTCTTTGTGAAGGCGATTTGTATTTTGAACGACAGCGATGCTTATTTTGTGAATATCGCACATAAGATACAAGTTCAGGGCTTTTTTACCTTATATAACAGAGGCCAGAGGCCTATAAAAGGCCTCTTCACAATTCAAAATTTGACATTTTTTCCTCAATTTTGGCCACAGGGAATCCAGAGCGCTTAATCCAAAAAATCCTTTATATAATATATGGACTAGGGTGAGAACGCCCGTATAAGTCAATGGCAATATTTTACCACGTCTGTGGACTACAGAGAAAACATATTACGTTTACTATTTTCACTCCGTGTCGATAGTACACGCACTTAAAACTATTTATCCGTGTAGCGGAAACGCTAATGATGCTAGCTGACTATATGTCTCCTGGTGATATCGCGTACACAAACCACAAACCGAAAAATAGATGAAGAACAATAATCACTAATGTTGACAATGTTGAAAATACCGGAAACGGAAATGGCTTCAAAGTTCAAGGGCAAAATAAATGACACTTTCTGATTGGCCGAACATTAACGACAATCATTGTTCAGCCAATCTGAATGCGTCATTTATTTTGCCCTTGAAATTTGAAGCCATTTTCGTTTCCGGTATTTTCAACACTGTCAACATTAGTGATTCTTGTTCTTCATCTATTTTTTATCTATTCCATTTATTATATAAAGGATTATTTTGTTTTGATTAAGCGCTCTGGATTCCCTGTGATTTTGGTAGAAATCTTTCCCAATCAGAAGGCGGCATTCTCTTAGAATTTGAGAAAAATCATGAATAATGCAATGTTTTTCAGTTCTGAATCAAGCAAGTTAGTAATTACAATAAATAATGGAATAAAATATAAATAAAGCATAGTATTGCCATATTTTCTGAATATATGAATTCTTACATTTTTTTCCAAAATGAGAAAAAGCGCGTTATTTTTTTCCCAAAATGGACAGGCCTTCCCAATTTGGCGGAAAAAAGCCCTGAAGGTGGACGCCAGTTTAATGTTTATTTTATCATTTAGCAACAACGAAAACCACGAAATACTTCTGGATTACATTTCTGAATTTGCTAAAGGGAATTTTAACTTAAACCCATAAAACGTCACAGATATAGAGAGAGGCACTGACATAATATTCTATTTATCATGTAGATTATCCACATTTTTTGTATGAATTACTATTATTACTTATTTTTCAGAATGTTACGCTTATCGAGGACGCCGCCATGTTGTTGCTTTTTGTTTGTTTTTTGACGTCAGGCAACGTTACGTGCATGACGTCAGATAACGTTACATACAATAAATGCCGAGGTATTCCGCACTGATTTGCTCTATTGGTCAGTGCCTAATAAAGCAAAACTTATTAGGTCACCCCTTTATTAGGCAGAAAAGTGCATATCTGCATGATAAATTGAATTATTTAAAATAAAATAAAAATATAAAAGACCAATACTGATAAAAATTAAATGTATCCATGGCAGATTTAAATATTCTGTCAGAGCTACAGATAAGCTTTTTGATCAACTGGGTATTTACCCACTCATTTAATTGGGTATTTTAGGATTTTCATTGGGTATTTTAAACCATTTTCTACTATAATCAACCATAAACACTTCGACATCCATTCTCGTTTTGTTTATTGCGTCACGCGATCACCAGAATATTCTGGTTTTTTTTACAGTCGATCTTATCAACAGTCGACACAACATCATTCAAAACTGATTTGACAATGTTCGATGTGTTATCAAAACAGGCTAGAATAGGGTCGTCCAATGTTTGCGTAACAACAGCGTTAGTCGTTGGTCGGACAAATAACCTAACCAATTATCTTTTTCTTTTGTTCAAACACCGGCGCCTCTTTTCGCCATGTTGACGTTTAGAGAAAGTTGAGCGTAGCTACGGTGATGCCGAATAATTATAATAGACTGAATACAATATTTTTGATCCGGAAGGATTTACTTTCGAGTGAAAAGAAACAACAACTTGATAACCAGTCACATCTAGCCAATCTCAAAGGCTCGCTTATTTGAGAATTGAAGGGAAACGGCGATGCATTCCGTTTGATATTGGCTGTCTTTACAGTAACAGATAAAATATAATACGCTGACAAAAACGGTTAATTTGCGTATTTAGCGCTTCTGAATTTAATTGTGTATTTAGGGAGTTTTAATTGGGAATTTACGCAAATACGCTGCTTATCTGTAGCTCTGTTAAATCTGTGACGTTTTATGTCATAGAACAATACCAAGCCTAGTTGCACTGCCATTGTCTTGTACTGGTTAATGATATTGAGTTTTTTAAAGTTTTAATACACAAACTTTGTCACATTTCTATTCTCTTGATACAATGGCAGGGATGATAAGTGCCATGTGTAGTTGCGCATGTCATTGTTGTGTTCCAGTTGAATGACTTTCGGCGGTGTTATGCCCCATTAAAGGACATAATACCATGGTTCCCACACTACCGGGAAATCGGGAAAAAGTCGGGAATTTGAAAATAGTAATTCCCGGCCATGCAAACCCCTTAAATTTTACCCAAACCATTAAAAACGGGGATTTATTCGAGAAAAAAATAGTGTTATGTAGCCTCTCCAAGTTTGGAATCCCAGTGATTTATAAAAATAAACGTGTACGTCAATTGATATTCGGTACTATACGTAAGCCAATAAAAGAATAGTAACCATTGGTATTCGTGAACAATCGTAAACATGTGTTAATGCTCTGATCGATGAAATGTGAACCCCAAATTGTACTTTCATTTTCGATCGTTGTCGTACAAATTCATTACCTCACCGGTTGACTCATAAAATATATTGACGATTTTAGCCGATTATAGAAACCACAGCGTCCGAACGCAATGGCATCGTAGGTCCGCACTGTACTGCAAACAAGGACTAGAAACTACAATGAAAGAGACAAAAAACAACAGAAAGGGTGGTGAAGACAGGGTTACCGACTTGAAACGGTCAGTAGGCAATAAGGCCTACTGGTTAGCTTGAATCAATTTTATATCCGCACAATCCTCGCTATTATCCTGTCTTCAGCGCCCAAATAGACAAGACAGTGTAAACAAAACTACATCCCATCAAAAGGAATTCTCTAACAATAAAGTCCACATCCAGAGAAACTGACTAAAGATACACATACAAAATAATAAACATCTCAGGATGTATCCAGAATCGTACTGAACAACCATAGTAGTTGCAGCTAAAGAGAAAACCAATCTAGGGTACGACCAGAAAACCCGAGGGACGAAAGCTCATGCACCCACCTCCCTTAGTTGGGGTTTGATGCAAGCGTCTAATCATTTGAATCGATAAAGCATGTCGTCTGAAAACAAGTCAAATGTCAACACTTATTTTCCTTCATATGAGGACGGCCTGAAAAACAGCGGGTTAAAGTCGATCTTGTCAAAAACAATAAACATCTTGTGTGGTGTCACATATTAGTACCGCGAACAATTTAATGTTTTTGTCTTTGAAAAATTGCAAAATTGCAACAACGGTGTCGGACAAACATCGGTATAAATTGACCTTGAAAACAGTGGGAAAACCTGGAAAAGACCTTGAATTTTGTTCTCAAAAAACTGTGGGTACCCTGTAATACACTAACTTTGTACAGACTAGTTCTCCTGGTACCCTGGCTGGAATTCAACAATTAGTGGCCTATATCATTGCCATGTGCCGGTTGAATGAATGTTGAAAATGCGTTATGATCCCCAGCACATTTCTCTTTCACCTCTTGTTCTTATAGTAGATGTAGGTTGGTAAATAAACAACAATATGTTTGACATGTATACTTACGCCTCACTGTTAAAATATATTCACAGTTTGAATGCTTTCTATTTCAGTGTTACGCTAGTTTGCTTTGATGCAGTTTTCTTGATTTCACTGGAGTGTGTTAGATTGTTTAGCAGTTAAGAAAAGAATTTACCAGGTTAGTACTTCAATTGGCGCTTTGGTTCGTATCTTTACTGCGATGGGTTTGCGTTTATAGACAAAGGTCTTCATGGCTTTATATGGCACTGAAGGTTTTACACCTGCATTGCTCAAAGGTCATGTCGATTGGGAAGCGTTTATCATCCGTTTCACCTGTTTATGACGTTGCTGACATGGTATAATGTAATATGGCATTTCGTGTACGGTGGTTTAGAGGTCAGACACATTGGCATCTGACACTCTGCTCTATTTTGCAAAATATGTATTATTTTCATGGTTTATGTTTTTCTTTACATGGTGTTGCCATTTGTATTTCCAGTTACAGGCTATTCTGCCTTATTGTGTATCCTGCGTGAAGAGTTCAGAGTGGAAGAGAGTGTCTTGCGACAGATGTTCACCGACGGCAGCAGTGAATGAAAGAGCTTGGTCAGGTTAGTATTCAAAACCTTGGTATTTTGTGATGAACCATTTTAAGTTGTAGTTGTTTCCACATATCTTTTACTTGCAAATGGCAGACACGGGAGCAAGTTTGTAGCAACAACTTCTAGAAGACTATAAATGCTATTGATACAGGACTACAATAATCAGCACCATGTTGATACATGTCAGAAATTATATTGATTCACCATTAAATAGTGCTGCCTGGAGCCATCTTCGTTTACATACAGTTATATTGTGAAAAACATGTAGCGACTACTCTGAAACTACATATGTATACAGATTTGCATGATTTTTTAAACCTATCAGCAACCTTTTCCTTTTTTGTGCCAGATGCAAACAAAACTGCCAAATTTGCAATCTTTGCAACTCCGTGAGGCTTCAGCCATTTCACACTTACATTATTTTGTCCTCGCTTGCTATATTTCTCTTGCATGTGTTTGTTTCTGAAGCATTGTCCACTGTCGTGTTTGCTAGTGTAACTTTGCACACCGATGCCATAGGCATTTGATAACTCTTTAGTTAGAATGGTTAAAACGATATTAACTGGCATACTTTTACATTCAAATATGTAACTGTACATTGCAACATATCAGTTTCAACACTTCCTAATACAACTAAATTTGTATACACAAAATGTTATAAAATCTACTTCTTTTACAACAGGCTTTATACTACATGACTACATGTAAGTGTTCCTTTGACAATGCATATATTGCTTAATTGATATATATAATATCATATATTACACCATTTGCATTAATTGTCTTATCATTTAACGACATTGCATACTTTTTTGGTGCCCATCCTTTTTAGTCCCCCACCGGTCCCGTGGGTGGGGGAAAATGCTTGTTCGGACCGTATTTTCAATACTAAAACACTTAGAGATACCAAACTTGGTATGTGGATACATCTTGGGATAGCGGTGTGTCGCGTACCAACATAAGGTCACTGTGACATTGACCTTGACCTGTGACCTCTGTCATAGGAAATGCTTTTCCGGACCGTATTTTCAATACTATAACACTTAGAGATAGCAATCTTGGTATGTGAATACATATTGGGATAGCAGTGTGTCGCGTACCAAAATAAGGTAATTGTGACCTTGACCTGTGACCTTTGTCATAGAAAATGCTTGTCCGGACCATATTTTCAATACTATAACACATAGAGATACCAAGCTTGGTATGTGGATACATTTTGGGATAGCGGTGTGTCGCGTACCAAAATAAGGTCACTGTGACCTTGACCTGTGACCTCTGTTATACACAAACATTGTGAGAAGCATCAGTATGAAGTGGAACTGCGCATATACATGAAGTCGTGGGGTATTTGTTGCAGGGGTATTAATATTGTTCAGTGATAGTTTTAGTTTGACATTTTTTGATCTACATCTTTATTAATTTCGCTTAGTTTTGTACACTCTTTTTGTGATGTCTGGGCGATCTCTGTAGTGTAAGGAAACACGCTTTTCTTTCGAGAAAAGAGATTCAAGTTCAAGTCTTGGCAGGGACCTGACACACTGAGTTGTACATACAATTTTTTTTTCACATCAGTACTGTTGTTTTTGTACAGCATGAATTTAAAAATATGTACATTTGCTAGTCATTCAACATATTATTACCGTATGTAAATTGTAATTATTCATACATATTCAGAGTGTGTTTTTATGTAATTGTGCATTAAAACATTATTTATAGTCAAAAGAATACATATAGCGGAATACATATTTAAAGCCGAAATCATCTATAGCGTATTGTCGGTTTTAACGAAGGTTCTTTTTGTCCAGCTCCTCCAGTCTTTGCTTAATATAAAAATAGCGAATATAGAACATTCTATCTTTATTTCGCTTTTCCATTTTGTTCTCTGCCTTTGCTACACCAAATATAACTCGCTATTAATTTTACACAATCCACACCAGAGGTTGTAATGCCAATGCATTGAATTAAAACAAATATATTCTACAATTTTCGTTCTTATTGCCGCTCGTCATCATAGTATATATTGTATACTATGACTTTTCTTGTTAAGTTTAATGGAGACGACATAATTATGAGAGTAAGTACGATCAAATTTTCATTTAATCGCCCGATGTCATGATGACTAGTTAGTCAAAACAGCAATCATTCGCTCACCTACGGCATTTCTCGTGTGAAGTTTCAAGAGCCACCATACAATATTTCACAGTCGGAAAAGCCATGGACGTCAACGTGGTCCCAAAGGATATCAACGTATGCCATTGACGGGGTCAGGCGGGATTTATCAAGCGAGAAGTCAGAAATGAGCTAGTGTTCAAGAAGAAGAAGATAAAGACAAAGACAGCCTTAAAAACATTTTCATCTCAGAAGATTTGACACCTTTGTGAACGAAACTCCTGCACTGCGTAAAGATCATTGGTAATGTGGCTACAACTTACACGCGCATTGAATTGTGTGCCTCATGAATGCTAAAACAGTCGAAAATCGAGATGATTTATTCAGCATAGATATAAAAATCAAACAGGAAAAGTACCATTCAAGGTCGACAGTCAACCACAAACACACACAGAAACACAGAAAAATACAATTTTAAACTTTAAAGATGAATAAAAGGCCAAATAAAATATCCCAAACACAAAAGGGTTGAAAATAGGGCTACCGCCTTGGAACGGTCAGTGGCAAAAAAGGCCGCTGGGGGTTTAAAAACCCCGTCATGAACTTTCTCTAACCAACAAGGCGGCATTAATAGACAATATAAGTAAAACACAAAGATGCTCCTGTATATATAAATACAAAAAATCAGTTGCCTAGAAAGCCACAAAGAAGTTACTCAGTGACTTGGCAGAAGCCAGAGCAACAAGAGAATAAACCATTGAGGGCACTACAAGGCAAGACTGCAGTCAAATATCAAACGTCACCGTCTTTTTGGGCTTTAGGTAGACGTCATCATAGGGTCAACAGCCTGTTCGGTCATCGCACAATAAAAGAGGAAAGCATAGTGGCGAACTGTTAATTGGTCCACCACCAAGCATGAAGTGAGTTGCAAAATGATAGGGTCATAATCTCTTTTGATAAATCTATTAACAAGTTTAACAAAGAGAGTATGAATGTGATCATTACCAAGAATCTTACGAAGTTTGCAAATCACGTCACAATAGAAGTCAGGTTGTGATAGTCCTTGTCGCAGAAGGGTTCTTAAATTACTTTTATATTTGGAAAGAAGATCAGGGTTACGATTATAACATTTTGCAAATGTTTTACGAAGTTTATGGTAACGATAGCCCTGATGGAGTAGCTTTTTAGTTATACAAAGATTTGGAATATTTAAGTCCTCAACTCGAGTACAAGCTCTAGAAAAACGAATAAGTTGAGACACACATAAGAAGTTGTTCGGGGAACATCCCCATTTAGAACATCCCCATCTAAATGGGGATAATTAACAATATCAACATTAAATCATCTCTCTTGTCATATATTTTGCTAATTATTTCACCATTTTCAATGGAGATATGTAAATCGAGAAAAGAAGCGTTAGTATCAGAAATATTAGCTTTAAGTTGAAGTTCTTTAGGATATATATTATTATCCATAGTAGAAAATAAAGGGTTGTCAATGTTCAATATGTCATCCAGATACCGAGAGGTGTCATTACATGCTTCAATAACGTCTGCCTGGGTATCAGGTGAAAGACTCAACATGAAATATATTTCATAGCAATAAAAAAAAGCGTTAATATTATTACAGGCCAGCCAAAAATGTAGTTTTTTCCATAGCGAATGCTTTTTGAAAAAGAGCAATAAGCTTGACTTTGACAAGGTGATGCGGTAAGGTTGTATGCAGTGTAGAAAAGAAATATTAAATGCAAACCACATCACAAAACAAAAGGTTTGAAAATAAGGCTACCGCCTTGGAACGGTCAGTGGCAAAGTAGGCCACTGGGGGTTTAAACCGGTTCTAGGGTGCACGAAACCTCACACTTACCCTACTGTCATCCCATTAAAACAGGACAGTGTAAATAAAGTAATCGCCGCCATGATCTAATCTCTAACCAACAAGGCAGCATCAATAGGCACTATAAGTAAAACACAAATATGCTCGTTTAAATATAATACAAAAAAACAATAGCCTAGAAAGCCACAATGAAGGTACTCAATGACTTGGCAGAAGCCAGAGTCATACGTGCTGTTAGATGAAACTTGACGTTTATTGCACATTTTATCAAGAACGTCTCCTAAGTTTTTAATAGACAAAAACAAATGAATCCCATAGTTTTCATAAGTTTTAGCACAGTATTGTTTAAGTGATCTTTAATGGCAGTAAGACAAGAAGTTAAAAGTTTGGAGATGTTTGTGGTGGTGCATGCACTAGAATTTGAAATAAAGCGGGCCTCATACGGCTTTTTATGTAATTTAAAAATCCAGTACATAGTTGCCAGTTTGTTCGGCTTTTCGTCTACCACAGCCTTGAAAGTACTGCACCAAGTGATATGTGTGGAAACTGATATGTATGAAATTGTATAAACTAAGTTTAATGTGTCTGCTGATCGTATATATTTGGGTATAGCTGACCGCCAATACCTGCATATTTTAATGGATAATCTATACTGTCTTATAAAATCTATTTAAAAAATAATGACTAAATAAGGAAATTGAATTGATTTGAATCTTATTTAACGGGTCATCAACACATTATATGTTATTTAGAGCCGCCTCAGAGAAAGTTGAAGTTGTATTATAACTTATTGAGTGGGGGAAAATTGAATCGAATATTGTTCAGCGTCTCATCAACACATTACAGGTTGTTTAGAACCGCCCCAGAGAAAGTGGAAGGTGGTATTATAACTTACTGAGTAGTGAAATAATGACTAAATAAGAAAATTGATATTGAATCTTGTTTAACGGCTCAGCAACACATTAAAGGTTATTTAGAGCCGCATTTTTATATGAATTAATATGTTCAAAAAGATGAAAAGGCAACATGAAGTTATAGTTAGGTTTATCTTCTAATATTAATTATAATTTACACTTGACGATTTGCAATACGTCCTAAAGGAATACGGATTGCCTGGTATCATGGAGAAAAACAAGATAAGGCCTGCTTCAGTTTATACACTTTCTTAGCATTTATTTTTTAAATAAACTGCAGCTCTACTTAAATAACAACCGTATGTATAGTTTAATAATTGATTAAGTTACACTATTGTCTATGTTTTCTACAAGGTTGCCTTAATTATTTAAGTTACACTATTGTCTATGTTTAGTACAAGGTTGCCTTAATTGATTAAGTTACACTATTGTCTATGTTCAGTACAAGGTTGCCTTAATTGATTAAGTTACACTATTGTCTATGTTCAGTACAAGGTTGCCTTAATTGATTAAGTTAAACTATTGTCTATGTTAAGTACAAGTTTGCCTTAATTGATTAAGTTACACTATTGTCTATGTTCAGTACAAGGTTGCCTTAATTGATTAAGTTAGACTATTGTCTATGTTAGTACAAGGTTGCCTTAATTGATTAAGTTAAACTATTGTCTATGTTCAGTACAAGGTTGCCTTAATTGATTAAGTTAAACTATTGTCTATGTTAAGTACAAGTTTACCTTAATTGATTAAGTTACACTATTGTCTATGTTCAGTACAAGGTTGCCTTAATTGATTAAGTTACACTATTGTCTATGTTTAGTACAAGGTTGCCTTAATTGATTAAGTTAAACTATTGTCTATGTTCAGTACAAGGTTGCCTTAATTGATTAAGTTAAACTATTGTCTATGTTAAGTACAAGTTTGCCTTAATTGATTAAGTTACACTATTGTCTATGTTCAGTACAAGGTTGCCTTAATTGATTAAGTTACACTATTGTCCATGTTAAGTACAAAAAAGAGTATGATAATGGACCTTTGGAAACGGCCGAGCACGACACATACGAAATATTGCAGTCTCGGTTTGATTGAGACTGTTCATGAGCGGTAGTGAAATATGCTAGCTACCGCTCACGCCCTCTAGCCCCGGGTTGAGCAGAACTCAATATTCATAAAATCAACAGCACAACATTTTAACCATCCCGAATATGGCATGCATATGGCGGTGGACATGGAGTTATCCTTCTTTAACGTCTTCCCCATGTCGTACGGCGTATGGTCCCAGTATCTAATAACATGAAATGACCCGAAGAGCGAAATAAACATAATGGAATTTAGTTGGGAGCAGCGGTTATGAAGCCTGCGTATAAAAAGCAGACAACATATCCTATGAGTGGTTAAACAATACCCAGAGCCTTTTATCGGCCGGAGTAATGGAACCACCGAATCAAAAATTAAGTAAGAAAACAAAAGAAATTGAAAATGTACCACCGATAACTAACTATAAGTATCGGGCTCAGCGATCTCCAAAGATCGAATGAATACGTTTGCCTTAATTGATTAAGTTACACTATTGTCTATGTTAAGTACAAGGTTGCCTTAATTAATTAAGTTACACTATTGTCTATGTCTAGTACAAGGTTGCCTTATGCCTTAATTATAATGTCCATAGATTGCTTCATGCCCTTGTTTAGTTTATATCTTATAGACTTCTGCAAAACTCATGATGTTCAGAAGAAAGTTGGTTGTTTACTGTATTGATCCTCCTCTGGAAAATGCTGCAATATGTATCCTTTGGCCTCCTGTTGGATATTAATACAAACGTGCTGCATATAAAACAGAAAATGCACTCAAATCACCATGAGAGCTCCAGATTTTACGAAGTGTTTCATGATAGCAATTTACCGTATTGAACATGTTGAATAAGATGTGCTTAAAATAACTAACTCAAAGAGTATATCATTTTCCATTTGTAAACTAGGCACCTGCCAATTGTTCAGGAGCATCACTATGATAAAAATAAATATTTAACAGAATATAATACCATATAACAAATATGCAATGCGGACAGGTTGCCATAATAAATATATATCACAAAACTTGGAGGTTTTGAAACACACTATTTATTATTAAAAAGGCAAGAATATTCTTAGACGTAATCCCAAGTAGGCAAAATTCAATCACAAATACTTTTATAACTTTAAAGTATAAACGTCCATAACAAGCTACCTTATATAATAAATACTAATAAATAGCAACATCGTACATTATGTATCTTAGAAGGTCATAGGAATATGTGTAAACGAAATTTCAGTACTCCTTTCATCATGATGCATGTAATATATAGAGTTTAATTAACATTGTTGAAGTGATACGGAAATAATTCCCGAGTGAAAAAGATTCTTGCGATATAGAAACGAGTGCGTTTTCGCACGAGTTTCTATATCGCAAGAATATTTCTCACGAGTGAATTATTTTCCGTATCACGACAAAAATGTTAATTAAACTATATAATATATATTCTGTGATGAATTTCTTTCCAATCGTCTTTTGACACAAGTATTCCTTCTTCTGTCACTCCTTTTACGATAGCGCGGAGTAATATCATGACGTCAATTCGTGACGTAATTATCGTGACGTTTATCGTTTAGTTCATAACATTTGGCTACTGTGCTATCTTGCACACTAGGCGATATAGCACAGTAGAGGAAGGGATATGTTATAGATTTTCTCGAACTGGGAAATTTCTATAATTCGTCACAGAATATATCATATAACATAATTGGTCGCCCGAGGGTAAACAACAATGTAATGTACACTTTATGTGGCAAGAGAATCACCCGTACGCCAAACATACCAGCTTTCCAGAATGAAACCTTTACAAACACACATTTTGGTAATTTGCTTATCTTCTTCCCTTGTGTATTTAAATCCGATTACCATTATTCATTGTCGTTGTTGAATGTTCCTCTTCTGTTTGAAATCCCCAACACATCAACATCTACATCATCTACATCTATAGTCTAAGAAATTGGTGTCACATTTGACCAACAAGTTTCTGTCTTTGGTAGAAGAACGAAAAAGAACGAAATGATATGAAAGGAAAGAAGAATAGATCGAGTGAAGGCAGATACTGGCTGAAAAATATTGATCATGATGAGGTCACATTGAACAAGACATTTAACCTTTATACAACCAAAATCAATAGGGAGCATCCCCGATCCTAGGGCAATCATGATATAAGGTTTCACGAGTCTGGATATCCCCGTCGTTAGTTATTGTAAAATGGCTATACAGAGCTGGGGTCTTAAGTAAGTTAATATCTTGCAATCATGTCTGGTCAATACATGTACTCTGTCAGGAACGAGGTGACCAACATATTTAAATAAATGTGGAGCATGTATGACCATTCAAAATAGTTGGT
This sequence comes from Cyrtodaria siliqua, assembly GCA_037043455.1. Classification (NCBI taxonomy): domain Eukaryota; kingdom Metazoa; phylum Mollusca; class Bivalvia; order Adapedonta; family Hiatellidae; genus Cyrtodaria; species Cyrtodaria siliqua. The sequence continues at coordinate 137,168 of JAWPHD010003287.1, read as the reverse complement.
AGCTTATTAACTTGCTGACCGCTTAAACACTTATGAAAGTTCTGGCATTAGGATGAACAGTTAAGGTGATAGGGTCGCCTTGTATTCTAACCAACAATAGGATGGCTGTGTAAGCATCTTTATGGTTAATCCAATTAAACATATTTTTAGTCACAAAATGACATCTCGAGGCAAGGTACGGTTGGTACTGTTTTGTCCAACCCACTTAGTATCAGACTGAGAAGGTCACCTTGTTTATGAACAATGGGAGGCTTATATAAGAACCCTGGAAGCACTAGGCTGCAAAAATGGGTTAATTATCTTGTTTACCACAAGAAGGGGAGATTTGTACGATTAACCCCAGTTGTGGCGACCTAGAACAAATTTCGGAGGTCAGAGTCCATTGTTGAGGGTACACGAGTCAGTCAAAAGGTGGGACATATCTACACTATATAAGAAACGAGTTTGCCTTCATTCGGGAGATTCTTACAGATTGATAGATATTCATTCTGATTCATTTTGACTGCTTAGCTCGCACTTTTGAACGTTAGAACTGCTTACAAATTGTAACTTGGCATTTATTGAAAGTTGAACATTTATTCTGGTTTTTAACTGTGTATAGATTATTGTGAAAGATCAATAGATAGTAGTTTAATAAAATACATATTAAAGACTATTCTTGAGTTAGATATTTCACGAAGCTATACTACATTATTGATAAGAAACCAAAACGTTAACAAAGAGGCCATGCCAAAATAATTCTAGTTTACCGTGATATATAAAAGGTATTAGTAACAATGCATTAAACAATAACAACAACAACAACAACAACAACACGTTTTTAATTGGAGATGAGAGTTCGTAGAAACCAATCTACCCAATAAGCTTAATTAAAGTCAATATAGTTTTAAAAGTAGGTCAACTTCAGTCATTGTGACCTATTTTTGGTATGAATATTTAGCACTCATCTAGATTAGGTTCTATTGATTACTATGAAACATATCCTAGAACCAATTTCCCAACGCTAGGCAGTTACATACATGTTTAATAATGGGTTAAATAAAACCTGAGATATTGAGCGAAATTATCTTTACACCTGATTATTCGAAAGAATTCATATGTTTAAATCGGCATATTAACACACACAAGAAAAAATAGTAGCCGACTTTGTTTAATTGAGTCTGTTCGTGAGGGGTAATATACGGTGGAACAACTCTCACGCCCTAGCACTAGCTTAAGCGGTATTTTTCTTGAAAGCCTCAAAGTAGATTGGGCTTGATGATCCCAAAGTACGCTTAGGAAATAACACTACTGATTTGCAGTCGTGGCGATTTTAAATTGCCGTCACACAGCACTAAACAAACACTAGTACGATTATCAATACATACTGAAAAGGGGCTCCCTTGGAAGCAATAAACACAAACAGGAGAGAAAAGTGGCAGACTCCGTTTTATTGAGTCTGTTCATGAGAGGTAATTTATGGAGCAATACGTTAACTCTCACGTCCACTAGAACCGGTTCTAGTATGTTTTTTTTAAAGCCACACATATGATGTTTGATTATGCTAAAGTGCCAATAAGTTATAACACTACTGATTTATAGTCGGACCGACTGTTGTCTTTACAGTCGCCACACAGCATTAAACTAACGATAGTGTGAATTCGGGTCTATGCACATGTCAGATGAAATGGCATATCGCTTTCAAGTACTTAATGTATATTACTAATTGAAACTTTTACATACTGAAAAACAACAACAATTGTTTTAGAATTGTTTATGACTTACTTTTTATAAGATTCAGAAATACTACCAAACAAGAAAGTTGAGTAGCATCATTTAAGGATTTATTAGCATCACTTGGGTTTTATGAAGCCTGAATTATCCAAAGTGTTGTGAACCTAACTTTTTATTTGTAACGAAACATAGAATTCATAACCATTGTATTTACAAAAAAGGCATAGTAGACTAGAAAATTCTAGTCGTGCCCTATTTTAATGAAAATATATATGAATATATATATAAGCTTCAGCCATACTTCAGAGTTACGTCTCATAGATTAGAGGTTGAAGCTTACAGATGGTAATGACAAACTGTTACTCCTTTTCACGAAAGAAAGTGAAAGATATGTTATAGTCTAGAAGATGAGCATCATTTGATTCAAACATATAGTTTATATCAGGAATTAAGATCATGATATTCATCCTTATTGCTGGAAAATAACTAATATGTTTAAATTTGTTTAATTGTTAAAAATTCAAAACATGCCACTTTTAAACCAAATTGGCTTTATTCACCTACAAGGCATTTAGATTAGGAAATGAAATATTATTTTCATCATACTTAAATTGGTTAAAGAGATATGTGTATATTTTTAAGTACTGTATGAGTATATTTGTGTATGAGTATACATGTATGTCAGTATGTATATAGGGCTTGAAGTATGTGTATGTGCGGATGAGTCTATATATGCATTCACATGTAATACGACTAATAATGAGCCAAAATAATAAGTAGATAATGTTTAATAACGTTCGCAAGATATTCTTAATAAATAATGAACATCTGCTCCACGATAGACGTTTATGCTATAATTCATCGAGATAATTGTAATATCAATGTTGTCTTGTAATGCTATTTTATGATTTAAAATATCACTTTCTCTCGTTAATATACCTCACGGGCAAATGCCTATTTGTTTGAAATAATCAATTCTAAAATTATATTAATACCAAGTTGTATCTTTCGTAAGATCTATAACAGTCCAAATACTAATTAAACAGCAGAGAACATATCCTAAGGGTGATTAAACAATAATCAGAGCTTTTAAAGGCTGATGTAGTGGAACCACCTATTCGAAATTAAAGTATTTGAGAATGCACCACAGATATATGTATATAAGTATCGGGCTAAGCGATCTCCAAAGATCGGAATTAATAACACATTGAAGCTCGTGAAACATGGCTGGAAATCCGCAGTTTTATAGCAAACTTTTTTCATGGCTTTACCTCTTAAAGATGAATGGCCACCCTTTTAGTAGTATTATCAATTAACAAATTTAACGCTTAAACATCATATGAACATTTCTTGGTAACCCCGGAGAGAAACATATACAGTCAAACCTGGATTACGAGACCGCTCAGGGGAAAGACCAAAAGTGGTCGGTGGTCTCTTAAAACAGGGTCTAACATTGTTCGATTTGTTATGAAATATTAAGAGAAATACATGTACATGTATTAACATGTATGCTTTACATTGTAGATATCTTGTATTATTTCATATATGTGGGGTATCTGGTAAAGGAATAATAAACACTTATGCAACTAAGACAGCTTTAATTTATGATTTTAACACGGGGATTGTATCGTTCACAAAGTGTAGGAAACTTAGATATCCAATCTTCCAAAGGCTAATTAGGTTATTGTTGAATTTATGTTTGATCTAGTTTCTGTGTGAATTACCGATAGCTAAAGTGCTTTTTTTTTTTCAGTTTGATTTTCTGAAGAAAAAAAATTGCGGTCGCTAATTGATCATAAAATCGGTATTTTGGTATTAAAATATGCGGTCGTTGGTCGCGTTAGACAGGTGGTCGCTTAATACAGTATCAATTAATAGGAAAACTCGTCGTGGGGAAATTAAAAGTGGTCGCCTATGGCAGGTTGGCGCTTAAACCAGGTGGTCGGATGACCAGGTTTGACTGTATTTAATTCCGCTACTAAGTTGTAAAATAAGTTTTATTTGCATGACCTAGATACTACTTTAAAAACTGAGTGACTGCTCGGGGAAATGAGGTAAATCTAATAGCTGCACAACTATTGCCAGGTAATTGATAAATACATTTACCTGTGGATTAATTGACCTGTTCAAAGTTTTCTACGTCATCAAATAAAATCTTATTCTCACTTTTCACAGATATTGTAATGTGTGAATTGTAAATATATATTGTTGTGTACTGACTTCGATTGAAATAAACATAATCATGTTCATGAAACAAAACATGGCCGGGAAACTTTAACATAAAAAATACACACCCATTCATTGACAGATGGTGTAGTTTATGCGAGATTCAAACCCATGACCTTTAGATTGACAATGATTTGCTTTAACAATGGGCTACATAGTTAATCAAAAGCGTTATTTTTATTTGTTCACTTTTTTGTGTGCGATTCAATGCGTTTCTATGTACATATGTAAACAAAGACCTTCGACAAAATGCAGGAGCAAAGACGTGCCTAATAATTGTTATCACATAACGTCCCTTGTTAGCAGTGTCGAACACCCATTTAATATTATATTATATGACACACGTGTAATACAACCTGGAACGATTTTGATTTGTTGAGTTAAACCTGTAACACTACGCAAGTTTATTGACTGAAACTATTTTATTTATTACAAATTCACCCAGATCTGAGTCATAAACTTATTATTTGTGACAGCTTTTACAAATAATGCACGTTATACAAAACATTGTTGTTGGTTTGTTAAAATGTTGGCGCAAACTGCTATTTTGTAAAGAGTTTAAACACTAAATCTTTTATACGCAACGTTATGTGTGAGACGCGACGTTATGATGTCACATATTTTATGAAGTTTTGCCGCTAAAAAGTGTGTCTGACGTCGTGGCGGTTCTATGTCCATCTGAATTAATTTTTATTAATTTGATTGCAATGTTATGTGATAAAAAGGATCGTAAACTTGTTCCCATTCCATATAAGATTTATGAAACTCGTTATGAATTATTTTTAATTTTAACGAGCCTTTTGGCTCGTTTCATAAATCTTATATGAAATGGGAACTCGTTTAAGATCCTCTATACTTCATATAGCAATGCAATACGTTATTAATTTGATAACCTCAATCATTGCTTTAAAACCACTATCAATAATTAATGTTGAACGATTTAATTAGTGAGCTCAACAAATTAGTCGATTACCTCAATGTACAGGCAAGAGCTAGATGTTTACTATTTAACATGCAGTATAATCTTATAGTCCTCCACCAAATGTTCAAATGGTGACCTTTTGATCACATTTGATCCAACTCCAGAGGTCATATGTTTTTTATTGATTTGAATAGGGAATCAACTGAAGACAATTGTTTTCTGGAAACACAAGGCATATAGCTTCACAAACAGCATTTTGCACACATTTGGGAAAAATGCGTATAAATCGCAAATGTGAAATTTCAGGATACGCGTCATAATCTGATTATGAAACGCATATTTTACAGCTATTATACATGTAAAATGTTTAGGATAATTCATCTCCCAAAACTCATTGAATGGAAAAATGATTCCGTACAAGCGGCTAGCTAGTGTCTACAGTATACATTAAATGTTATGTCCTCTTATAAAGACTTCGTTCGTTGGTTCGTTCGATCGTTTCTTTGCTCGCTTGTTTTCATCTGTTTGTTTGTTCGTTGATTGTTCACTCATTCCTTCCTTCCTTCCTTCATTCCTTCCTTCCTTCCACTTTCTTCAAATTGTTATCTTGGGGATAAATTGGGAACCAGCTTACTTTAGTTTTTGTTTGGGAAATATTAAAAATATCTTCTTCTGAACTTACCAGACCTCTATAATCGGACACCCCGTTACTGTTGCAAGTATCTACAGACGACAACAGTCATCAGGAAAGCGATTCGGAGCCATATGGCCCTCTTGTTATTTTAAACTATGTGTAGTGGACATTTCAAAATAAAGTGAAATCTATCTTTGATGGTGTAACATAACTGACACTTTCGTTCTTCTAAATGTAGTGTGTCTGGCTTGTGACATCCCCACCCCTTTGAGCTATGCAGAATGTACACTATTTTAATTAAGTCCTTTTATAAACTTATCCGTCAATCTATGTTTAAAAGCAGTTACAAAAACAATAATATGTGCAACTCCTCGAAAGAGCCATACATAATTAAACTTTAATCTTTCTAAAATAGTTTTACCACCCAATAATGCCCAAGAAACTTTATTTGAATAACCATCTACATCAGTGACTATCATGCTGAATGTCGTTTTGACATATTTTAAATTCTGAATTAAAAGATGTTCAACCGAAAACATACGTATAAATCTTTTTATATTTATTTATACGTATAATAAACATTAATCTATGAAATATGATTTGTGTTCTTCATAACTCGACATGTTTAAAACAATATGTTAGACATTTTACTCACGAAAGGTGCTTACATACAAGAGGAGGAAATACATAGCTCAATATTATTGTAATAGACCAAGTATGTTTAAATTCATCGAATTATTGCAAACTGAAAACAAAATGATTCTTTTAAAATTGGCTTTATATCTCAAATGTGCGATGTCACATAGAATATCTATAACGCATGTGTGAACACTTTATAGATCATCCTCTTTAGAGCTGATATAAATCATATACTTTGTATGTTACACGTGATTTAATTATGTATTTTGTAATTGTTGTATATATATTATGATGATGTACTTGACGTACAAGTCAATAAAAGTATGTTCTGTTCTGTTCTGTTCTGTACAATAATAATTGCAATTGAAACAGTTTATTGTTTTAGCACGTGTGAATCACATACTTCGCCCCCATATAAACGAGGTTTTCAAACCTAACATATGATTTATTGACTTGTGTACGCATGCTTTTAATTTGAAAACTGTTATTGGTGTAAATTGTGACAATTTAGACAATTTACACTAATAACACATACTAACGGGAAGCATTTTTCTCCCTTTTATCTCTTCATATTGCATTGTAAATATAGATATAAAAATCGAACAGGAAAAGCAACATTCAAGGACGACAGTAAACCACAAACACACACAGAAAGAAAGAACACATTTAAAGATGAATAAAAGGCCAAATAAGACATAACAAACACAAAAGGGTTGACAATAGGGCTACCGCCTTGGAACGGTCAGTGGCAAAAAAGTCCGCTGGGGGTTTAAACCAGGTACTAGGGTGCACCAAGCTATTCTGTAACCAACAAGGCAGCATTAATATGCAATATAGGTAAATCACAAAGATGCTCGTGTATATATAAATACAAAAAACAATAGCCTATAAAGCCACAAAGAAGAAAGTTAATTAACTGTTGAATAAAAGAAATTTTCTTTTTGATGTTGCTTGTATACATATGTTTGATGCTGAGTATATCAGTTATCGTCATTAAGATAAAAGGCAACAGCATAAATAATAGTCGTGCTTCACTATCATTAACAACACATAACCTTTATGTTCACATGTAGAATACCACACCTATTTTGAAAGATATCAAAGTTCAGTACTAATTGTTCGACGCCTGCAGGTTGCGACGTGTATTAATTATAATGTTTTATTTCACCAAGGTTAACATATTAAGCAAACGGCAATGGCATCAACATAGTCAATGCATGATAATAATGTCATTATGGCGGAATGGCAATTTAAGTAGTAACAAATAGTATCAAATGTAACTAGTAGCAAGGTAAGGAAAAATAGTCTCTAACTAGACTCTGAACATAATCTAAACAGTCAAAATAATACATTGTCTATATCTAATACGTGATTAGGTGGGAGGGAGATATTGTATTTATTTTTACACGTATATCAATGTACTCTATAATAAAATATACGTTTTGATGCTGTTTTCTCCGTCATTGCAATGCCATACACATTTACAAATGCAGATATAAATATGTAGATAGATATCTTTATTTCCAATTTTCGATAGGCTTAAAAGACCGTGATAAAAAGCATGATAAAAGTGTAGGTATTACAAACAAAACATGTTCAAATACGCAGTTTATCTTAACTGAGCTGATACAATGAGAAGGCCTATATATATAACACTTCCTTACATAAATCAATTACAATTCATTCCAATTTCCTTAACAATTGTCTTAACACATATCATATTATATTCGCATGAGTCAAATAAAACAGCTTGTTATCCGTATGATAAGAATTTCTTTAAAACTGATCAAGATGTATATCTGTGTGGTGTTTATATTTGGGGTGCAGATTCTCCGACACATAATGTTGTAAATGTAGATCTTTTTCAGATATTGCAATATGACATATACTATTTTGAAAATAGAGGTATTCCATTAACTGTAGGTGATTGGAATGCACGCGTGGGCTTTGGTGGTAAAAAAGACTATATTGTTTGTGATAGTGTTGTAAGCGATCTCGACGATAATGATTATATGCCAGATTTACCATTACTGAGACTTTCCATGGATAATGTTTGTAATGCACAGGGAACTAAGCTTCTTGATCTTTGTAAAGCGTCTACAATGAGATTGGCTAATGCTCGGCTCGGTAGTGATCACTCGATAGGGTCCTACATTTACACAAATCAAAATGGTGCGAGTGTTATTGACTATCTTTTGTAATTTCAATCGTGTAAATGATTTTAAAATCGAACCTTTAACTGAGTGATCCGATCATACGCCGCTTTCCTTTACAGTTAATTGTGTTAAACCCAAATGCGTTAAGTCGGCTACGGAGAGGGTAGCATTTACATGGGATGAAAATTGCCGCGGCGCGTTTCGTAGTAGATTAATTGGTAGATTAACGGATCTGAATAATATATTGTTCAGTATAAACGCTAATCATAGGGACAGAGTTAATACCTCTAATAATTCCTTTGTGAAGGTTATACGCGATGCCGCGGATCCTCTGTTCTCCAAAAAATATATAGATAATGATCGAGTGCGTTTTGCAAATATTGCCGATAAAAAATATGTTTGGTTTGATAATGAGTGCTTTACTGCTAAAATATTTATAACAAGTCATTAATTCAATGTAATAAGTGTAAATCGATAGAAAATAGAGTTGAATTGCATATTAAAAAAAGTCTTATAAAGAAAAAACGGCGTGCGTATGAAAATAAGAAGCTGAGTGAGATCGAGAAACTAAGGCATAAGAAGCCTAAAGATGTTTGGAAGTTATTTTTACGAAAAAATAAATCGAAGAGTGAAAACATAAGTCTTGAGAGATTTTATAATTATTTTTCTCAGATGTCAACGGAGATTTTTCAAGTAGAAAATGATGAAGCAGAATCTTTCTGCCAGCAGCATGCTTTTAATGAAAACAGTTGTACGTTTGAAGAATTGGATACAATAATAACAATTGCTGAGGTAGAATCTGTTGTTCGTTCTTGAAGCGAAAATTCTGGAGACTTTGTCATGAATGAATATTTCCTCGAATCAGTAGATATCATTTCCTCGCATCCTGTTGATTTATTTAATGCTGTACTAAACTCGGGATATGTTCCTGAAAAATGGACCGAGGGAATTGTTATACCAACGACCCTGACGACGAACGACCCTGACGACGTAAATAATTATAGAGGAATAACCCTTGCCAGTTGTTTGTCCAAAATCTTTACCGGTATTTTAATTAAAAGGATAAGTAAATGGTGTGAGGATAATAATATTATATCAGACGCCCAATTTGGTTTTAGGTCGGGTCGTTCAACTATCGATGCAATTTTTGAATTACAATCTGTTATTCAAAAGATATTAAATGAGAAAGGTCAACAGTATTGTGTATTTGTTGATTTGAAAAAAGCTTTTGATAGCGTTTATAGGAATGCCTTCTGGCTAAAACTTTATAAAATAGGCATAAATGAAAAGCTACTTAGAATAATAAGAGACATGCACTCTAAAGTAAAATCTTGTGTTAAAAGTTGCAATAGTTATTCAGATTTTTTCACATGTTCAATCGGTCTAAGGCAAGGGTGGTAATTTCCCCGATAATTTTCTCCGTTTTCGTTGAAGATTTAGAGTTATTTTTACAAAATGATATTAGTTCAGGTCTTACTATCGATGATATTACTCTTATACTTCTGCTTTTTGATGATATGGTTTTTGTAAGAAATTCACATGATGATTTGCAGCAAAATTTAGATTTATTACTAGCTTATTGTAATAAATGGAGATTAGAAGCAAATTCCGCCAAAACCGAAATTATGGTTTTTAGGGAAAGGGGCCAATTAAGACAAAATGAGTCATGGACATATAACGACAACTTCTTAGAAATAGTTAACGATTTTAATTATCTGGGAGTTATTTTTAATTACACCGGAACATTTGTTTTAAATCAAGTAAAAAGAAATATAAAAAGATCGGACAGGGAAAGTAGCACACAGGAGGACAGTCAACCACAAAACACAGAAACAAACACGCAAACAGACAAACAAGAAGGCAAAAGCAATAATAAATGCAAACGACATCACAAACACAAAAGGGCTAACAATAGGGCTACAGCAGGGAAGGGTGTAAAGGTTTTACATATATTAATTGCTAATACTAAGAAGTTTAGTTTTAAACCGAAGACAATGTGTCACTTATTCGACTCCTTTGTTGGATCCATTTTGAATTATGGGTGTGAAGCCTGCGGGTTTTTTAAGTCGAAAGAAATTGAAAGAATTCACTTAATATTTTGTAAATATATTTTAAATGTTAAGACTTCAACTGGCAATGCGTGTATTTGGGCGGTATCCATTGTATATATTGCGCTATGTTAGAATCGTTAAATATTGGTGCAAAATAGTTAACTCTGACAATATTATAATTTCTACTATTTACAATAATTCAGTCAAAAACATAGAAAAATGTCGTAATAATTGGACGACCGAGAATGTTAAAAAGCTTCTAAACGAGTACGGTTTTGGCTATGTTTGGAATAATTCAAATAGCGTTCCTTTGAAAACATTTCATACTATTTTTAAATAGCGTTTAGTCCATTGTTTTGTTCAAAAGTGGAACAGCGATGTTGTAAATAATAGAGTTGTCAATGTATATACATTTTAAATGTGTATTTGAATATGAACTCGATATTTTGCCGTATAAGTTGCGAATTGTTTTATCAAAACTAAGACTATCGTCGCATTCACTGCGAATTGAAACTGGGCGCTATTCACAGAACAGATAAGAAAGAAATCAACGTTATTGTACCATTTGTAATTCTAATGACATCGAAGATGAATACCATTTAGTTTTGATTTGTCCTGTATATGATAATATAAGAAAAAATACATTAAAAAGTAGTATTATAAACGTCAAAGTGTTTTAAAATTCATAGAGCTAATGAAAACACGTAATAAGAAAGAGTTGCTTAATTTATCTTGGTTTATAAAAGAAGCATTTGATACTCGTAAAGATTTATTGTTTAATCAAAACTAGGTTTTTCCTCGAATGAAAAACATTATCAATTAATTATTAATGTTATTGCTTTTGTGATAATGAGAACTTAATTGTCTTTTTAATTTAATATTTAATTTAATTTGCCTCAGTTAAAGTACAGTATCACGTATTTATTCAATTATTTAATATTACAAATTATTCAATAATACAATTTATATGAACCTAGTGTGCAAAATTATGTGAGTTTTGTTGTTGTTTTTGTTTGTGTTGTTTTTGTTGTTTGTTTTTTTGTTTTGTTTATTCTGTCACGAATATGTTTGTATATTGCATATGATGATAAACTTGTAAATTTTAAATCAATAAAAATATATGTCTGTCTGTCTTAAAATTCAATGACTATATTACATATGCAATACGCCCGAACATCACGTGCATCATGCGTTTTCTTTTTTTAATGAAATGTTACAATCGTGTAAAGATATAAGATCTTTTGTGAATTAGTAACCTGCTTAGTCCATACTCTAGATAACTAAAACAAAACTCTATAAAGTAATATGATGAACATAAAAAACATTTCTTTTCATTTTAAGAAAAATACAAAACACAAAACTGTGCTCGGCCGTTTCCAAAGGTCTATTATCTACTCTTTTTAGCTCGACTGATCAGAGATCAGCAGAGCTTATGCCGTGGTGCGGCGTCCGTCGTCCGTCCGTCTGTCCGTCTGTCCGTTAACTTTTATTTTTAGCTACAACTCCTCTGAAACTACTGAATGGATATTGATGAAACTTTACAGAAATGTTGCCCATAAAGTCTAGTTGATCCTTGCAAAAGTTCATGTTGATGTGAAATCCAAGATGGCCGCCAAAGCTAAATATAGAGTTTTAAAATACAAGTTTGTAGCGACTACTTCTTGAAAACTATAAGTGATATTGATATGGGACTTTTTCTAAAATGATCAGCATGACATCATGTTGGTCCTTGTCAAAAATCGTTTTGATTCAACGTTAAACATGGCTGCCAGCGGCCATCTTTGTTTACTTAGAGTTATATAGTAAACACTTGTAGCGACTACTCCTCTGAAACTACTTGGCGGATTGTCATGAAACTTTACAAGAATGGTGCTCTTGATGTCTAATTGATCTTAGCAAAATTTCAGATCTGCCAGAAATTCAAGATGGCCGTCACAGCTAAAAATTAATTTTTAAAAAATAAATTTGTAGCGACTACTTCTTGAAAACTATAAGTGATATTGATATGGGACTTTTTCTAAAATGATCAGCATGACATGATGTTGATCCTTGTCGCAAATTATTTTGATTCGACGTTAAATATGGCTGCCAGTGGCCATCTTTGGTTACATTTTACATATAGTAAAAACTTGTTGCGACTACTCCTCTGAAACTACTTGACGGATGTTCACGAAACTTCACAGGAATGTTGCTCTTGATGTCTAGTTGATCCTAGAAAAATTTCAGATCGGCCAAAAATTCAAGATGGCCGCCACGGTTAAAAATAGATTTTCAAAAGGAAGTCTGTAGCGAATCAAAATCAACCAGTAGAGCTTCAAGGTCATTGACCTCTTGTTTTAATATAGTATCTATCCATATTGTACATATTAAATATTTTTATAAGATACCAAATATGATCAAATTTCTGCAATTATTAAATTCACAAAATAAGATATATATTCGCAAACTTTGTACCTTTGTTTTAAACGCATTTAAGTTTCGAAACGAAACACTATACAGAAATTACATATAATGTATATAGCATGTATAGTGTATGTAATATGTCATGGTTGTAAACGTATATGTCATGTTTGTAAACTTATGTACGTTTTAATCATTATGAGAAAAAGCATATTGACCATTTTACTTAGAAAGGTTTTTTGGTGAAGAATGCAAGCACATTGGTAATACGGACCGCCAGTAAAGTGTTTTCATTTACTGGGACTGCGTGTCTTGGTGTTTGACTGTCAGTGAAGTGTTTTCATTTAAAACTTGTCTTCCCTCAACAACGGGTATCTATGTCATGGTTTATTTAAAGTCGGTGGTAGACTAACTAAGTTAAAGTAGTCAGCAATTGAATGGCAACTATTAATAACTATTAAATATCCGTGCTGGATTAATAGGCATGTATATCTGTACTAATATTTACATTATAAGATATCTGTTTATCTAATTTGATCCATATAATAGTATCATGATGGTTTCGCACAATTTCAATTCCACTTTTAATAGCATTTTTACAATACAAATATAAGTCGGTTAATATCTTGTCCTCATGATGGGCAGTATATGTACTGGGTTGAAAACGCGGTGACCAATATACGAATCAAGTACATGTGTAGAGTATGTATGACCATTCAAAATGACCAGGGCACCACAATTAAACATAATTGTTGGCTACTGAAATGTACTTACGAAAAAGTCGGACACTGCACTAATACAAATTGGGGGATAGGGTTACCTTGAAGGAGTTATTGTCCCTGTTCATAAAAATGGAAGTACTAAACATATTAATAACTATAGGGGTATTACTCTAGTTAGTTGCCTGTCAAAAATATTTACCACTATATTATATAAAAAGAATTGACTGTGTTTGTGAAAAGAATAATATAATTTCTGATGCACAGTTTGGTTTTTAGAAAAGGCCATTCCACTGTTGATGCTTTATTTCTTCTTCTTTCTATTGTTGAAAAATATTTGAATGAGAATAAACGTTTATATGTTGCCTTTGTAGACCTAAAACGATGTTTTGATACTATATATAGAAATTCTTTATGGCTTAAACTATATAAATTTGGTATACAAGGAAAGATATTACGAATTATTAAAGACATGTATGAAAAGGTGAAATCATGCGTGAAGAGTTGTGGTACTTATTCAGACTATTTTGAATGTGCGGTTGGATTACGTCAAGGGCAGGTAATCTCTACTTTGTTATTTTCGTTATTTATTGAAGATCTTGAGTTGCATCTACAAAATGATGTGAATTCAGGCTTACAGATTGATGATATAGTTCTGATATTGTTACTGTTTGCTGATGATATGGCCATTTTAGGTAAATCTCCAGTGGAATTACAAAATAATTAAATCTTCTATACTCACATTGTAATAATTGGGGTCTTGAAGTAAATACCATGAAAACCAAGATAATGGTATTTAGAAAAAGAGGAGGGCTACTTCAAAATGAACGTAGGACCTATAACGGTCAAAATATCGAAGTTGAGAATGATTTTAACTATTTAGGCACAATTTTTAATTATACGGGCAATTTTTCATTAAATCAAGAACATTTAATTGGTAAATCACTAAAATTGCTCTACACTTTATTAGCGAATTGTAAAAAGAGTTAGTTAAAGCTAAAAACACTATGCCAATTATTTGATTCATTTGTAGGTTCTGCTCTAGGTTATGCCGCTGAAATATGGGGATTCTCTAAATCAAAAGTAATAGAAAGAATACACCTACAGTTTTGTAAACGGTTGCTTAACGTTAGATTAAATACATGCACAGTAGGTGTATATGGTGAACTTGGGCGTTACCCTCTTTATATTACGAGACATATAAGAATTATTAAGTATTGGTGTAAAGTAATAAATACTAATAACATTCTGATGAAAAAACTCTATGAACAAGGTGTTTATGATTGTACAAGAGGTTGTAAAAATTGGGTTTCGAATGTAAAAAAGTTATTATCTGACTATGGTTTTGCCTATTTATTTAACAATCAGGATATGCTGAATGTTAAAACATTTCCATGTTTTTTTAAACAAATAATAATTGACTGTTTTAAGCAAGAGTGGTATGGATCAATTGATAGCAGTGCTGTTCTTGAAAACAATAAATATTTTAAATCTGACTTTTCATATGAACACTATCTAAATGTTTTATCTAGCAATTTGAGATTCTTTGTTTCTAGAATAAGATTATCTGCACATTCTCTTAACATACAAACTGGACGGTATGCAAGAAATCGCATACCGAGAAATGAAAGATATTGTTTATGTTGTAACTCACAAGATCTGGAAGACGACTACCATTTTAAATGTGTGTATCAATGTTACAATGATCTAAGAAAAAAATATACTAAAAGATATTACCACCTGAGGCCATCTATGTTCAAATATATAGAATTCATGAAGAAGGATAAAAATATCGGACAGGGAAAGCAGCATTCAAGGACGACAGTCAACCACAAAACACAAAAACAAACACGCAAACAGACAAACGAAAAGGCAAAAGTAATAAAAAATGCAAACGACATCACAACACAAAAGGGTTGACAATAGAGCTACCGCCTTGGAACGGTCAGTGGCAAAGTAGGCCACTGGGGGTTTAAACCGGTTCTAGGGTGCACCAAACCTCACACTATCATCCTGTCATCCCATTAAAACAGGACAGTGTAAATAAAGAAATCCCCGCAATGATCTAATCTCTAACCAACAAGGCAGCATCAATAGGCAATATAAGTAAAACACAAATATGCTCGTGTAAATATAATACAAAAAAACAATAGCCTAAAAAGCCACAATGAAGGTACTCAATGACTTGGCAGAAGCCAGAGCAGTAAGAGAATACACCATTAAGGGCACGACAAGAAAGATCATGGACAAACATCAAACGCCACCGTCCCAATGGGCTTTAGGTAGGCGTCATCATAGGGTCCACACCCTGTCCGGTCATCGTACAATTAAAGAGGAAAGCATAGTGGCTTCAAACAATGATATATTACTAAATTAAGCGAGGTATATAAAATGTGCTTTAAATGTTAGACTTTCTATTTTGAATGCTCAATAAAACCGAGTCTGCTGATTTATTCTCTTTATTGTGGTTGTTGCTCCCAAAGGATCACCTAGATCAGTATTTATTAGTATAAATATAATATTGTTCATCCTCTAACTATGATGATGTAAACTATACTGACAGTTGATTTATATACTCTGTTTACGTGACTTTGTTATATTCGTATATTGTATATATGTTCTGAATGACGATGTACATTGTACAAGTCTAAATAAAATATATGTTCTGTTCTGTTCTGTTCTGTTCTTTGAACAATGGGAAGGTTGTATAAGCATATCATTGTCTGAGAAATATATTAATTACGTTGTTTGTTCACAGACGCCGGGTTGACCACATCCTCTTAAAGTTCATGAATGACGTATGTGAAGGTTGGTCATCCTAATTAATTATATTTTTAGTAACCAATTGGCAAAAACTAATAGCCTGAGGGAAGCTGTGACTGGTAAAGTAAAACAATGATATGGCCGGGACATCACACTCAACAACCACGAGTGAGGGGATCACCTTGATTTTGAACAATGGGAAATTTATATAAATACGCAGTTAGGAAAGTAGTTTAGTTATCTTGTTTACTCCAAAATGCTGAGATTTGTACTATTAAACCAGTTTGGACCGGTTTTAGTCATGTGCAGTATGCGTAAATTGCAAGTGATCAATAGCTGCTATAAATGTGGTGTGAGCCACAAAGAGGAGATTAGATTGAGATTCAGAGCGTGATAGACAGAAGGATTGGACTCAATAAGTAGAGGCTTGGCGTGTCCCGGTCGGGGCAGAATTTACTCTGGTTTCGAATTTGTATATTGTGAAAGGAAAATAGTAGTTAGTAGTTTAATACAATATATTAAAAACAGTTACTTGTGTTTTACACTTCACTATAGTACACATTGTATACGGTAGCCGCTTTATTTTGTGTAACTCTCAATGTTTAGCACCATGGTGAGTGATTTTCTTTCTTTGTCCTATAATTGCTTAAATGGTTATGTCGGCACTGTGTTGCCTAGTCTGGGTTTGGTGTAAACATATTTACAGCATCATATGTAACAATCATATGTGTATATAACATTATATACAATGTAAATGAACACACCCACACTTATATTATCGATTTTAAAACTACTATTCATTTAAAGTTGAATTAGGCCATGTTTTGCTTTGAAATAGATTCTTTACCTTTGCAATGTTTTTTTGTTTTACATTATATGGCGCAAATATATTCTAATTAAACTTGTGTAGTTTAATAAACTTACAAACAACACACACAAACAAACAATAACAACAAAAAAACACAACAACAATTACAAGGTCAAGGCGCAGTCGGTTAGAGCGTCGTCTACTATATAGCTACTGAACTGAAGGTTCAGGGTTCGAGCCTTCTATAAGGCAACGTTTTTTAAACCCTACAATGTTAAGATATTTCAAAAAAAAATATACGAAACTACTACGGAATAAATCAATTTGGTTCCGACAATTTGGCATTTGATTACTCTGTATTCTTCTGTATTCTTCATCTTACCACATGCTTAAATATACAACTCAAAATAATTTATGGACCACACAATAGAACAGTAATAATCGCTTAATCTTTATTATTATGGATTTCATATTCCTATAAAAAGTTGATACATGTGTGTAATGTAACAATTGTTAAAGAATACAACTGAACTTAAAATTGCAAAAAGACAGTTACCGTGATTGTTCAATTACAGCATTTTATAAAAATGACCAAAATACAAACATGGTCCTTAAATTATTTTGAGAAGTATGTATGTTATTGGTGCAATATTATAATATATCAACAACTAGTTATGTGCAAAAGAAAACTATTAATTATACATTTACAAGTATTATCTAATACAATAATACTACATACTAAAGAGGTAAAATCATCAACAACATCATCATCATCATTGTAACAGCAGAACTGGAGCGGATTAGGGGTTCACAGGGAACTGTGAACAGACACTACACTCCCTTCCTTTTCTTTTTAATATAAATCCTAAGACATTTTTATATATATATATAATCATATACAATGTAGTTCTGAGTCATTCGATATATAACCCTTCCTAACATTTTTACACATATCCGGAACATTAACCCATTGTTTTATCTAATCAGGCTTAATCTCACGAGAACTGATTTACTGGCAATCTATCATTTTAGACAGCTTACATCTGTAAAGCTCATATAAATGACACACAAAACAAAAACAAAGGTCAAATTCCAGTCATGCACAATGCATGAGAACGGAATCAGAGTTCCACAGCGGCATGTGTATCGACTTTTTTCTTAATCACACACTATAGAATTTACCTTTTTCATATTTTTTTAAAATTCTAATTGGCCAAGTACGAGTTTCTACATCAAATTTACTATGAGGCAACTTTTTAAGACTTTCATTACCAGTATAAAATCATTGTGCTTTACTGGCTATGAGTTTGTCTGAAACAAGGTCACAGTTTGGTCAATTTGAAAAGGCAAATTGTCACAAGTGCTCTTCCGTCCGTCAACAGGTTTTATATGATAGATAGATAGATAGATACTTTTATTGACTTAAACTATTACAGTTTTTCATCATTACAAATATATGATAATTATAATATACACACACGTGACAGATATTAACATTGCAAATACAACAAAATAATCACTAAGTTTTTTTTGTTTCATACATATTTAAACAATCAAAAACATACATATATTATGGTATGTCAATGATAAACGAGGATGTTCTAAAATAAGATATCTAGTGTTTTTGTTTTTGTTTTTTTTAGTCTGTTAAAATGGATGTAGATAGCCTTAATACAAGTGCATCGGAAATGAATTTACTTAATCTAAGAATAATCTTTTTGTTTAATGACTGCAACAATTCTACAAATTTAAACATGCTTGGTCTAGTCGTGTAATATTTAGGAATATATTTGTTTCTAATGTTAGAGTAAGTAGTACAGATCAAAATAAAATGGTACTCGTCTTCAATAGCGTTAGTGTTACAAATTTCGCACACTCTTTCGTTTCTCTCTGTTCTACCTCTTGAGTATCTCCCTGTTTCTATTCTTAAACAATGAGCGGATAATCTTATTCTTGTTATACAACTTCTTAATTGTTTGGAGCATAATGTTTCTAGATATGTTTCAAAATCAAAATTCTCTTTCACCACCTTATATAGCGTTAAAACTCTACTGCCTTCTATATCAGATCTCCATTGTTGCATGAAATTATCTATTAATCTTTGTTTAAATATTAAAGGAAACAGTTTAAAACTAACACTCATGGGATTATCCCAGACATTATTAAAACCGTTACTGTTTAGGATAAACCTTATATTAGTTAGCCAATTCTTCGCGCCTTTATTACAGTTAGATAACAAATCCTTATATATTGCTTTTAGTATAATGTTCTCTGTAGACAATAGTTTATACCAATATTTGATCATTTTTACATATCTATTAACGTATAAGGGGTAACGAGAGAGCTCTCCGTAAATACCAGCATTGCTTGTGGTAAGTTTAACACCTAAAATAATTTTACAAAATTTTAACTGTATTCTCTCAATATCTTTTGATTTTGTAATCCCCCATATTTCACTTCCATAATTTAATATTGATGCCACAAAAGCATCGAAAAGCTGAAGAGATAATTTTGGTTTCAATTCATATTTTCGTATATTAACCAAGAGTATATTCATTGCTTTTAAGGCTTTTCCACAAAGACATTGTTGGTTTAACGAAAAGGAGCCAGTATAATTAAGAACCACACCTAAATAATTAAAATCATCGACGACATCTAATAAACTTCCATTATAATACCACCTTTCACATTCTTTAATTCTACCCCTTTTACGAAATACAACTATTTTTGTCTTTTCAATATTAACTTCAAGACCCCAGGATTCACAGTATTCATAGAGTCTATTAAGACTTAGCTGAAGGTCATCTGGGCTTGATCCCAGTACAGCCATATCATCAGCAAAAAGCAACAGTATTAAAGTGATATCATTAAGGGATAAACCACCATCTATTCTGTTTAATAAGAACAATTCTAAATCTTCTATGAATATAGAAAACATAATCGGTGAGACAATATCACCTTGCTTTAGACCGATAGAAATATCAAAGAATTCAGAGTAAGATCCACAGGACTTAACACATGCTTTAACTGTATCATACATGGATCTAATTATCCTAAGCATTTTCCCGTTGACACCACATTTATATAGTTTTAACCACAACGCGTTTCTGTAGACAGAATCAAACGCTTTTTTCAAATCTATAAATGCGCAATAAAGTCTTTTTTTGTCGTTTAAAATGTTGTTTATAATGCTATGCAAAATAAATATTGCATCTGTTATATGCATACTATTTCATCGACACTGACCGAACATGATCATTGGTCGTGATCATCTACGATGCTTGATTTTAAATACAAACGTCTTAACACTTTGTGCAGAAAAAAAACACATAAAAAATCCCACAACAAAACGGAACCATATGAAGTTTTCCTCTTTGTTTATTTATTAATTTATAAAATAGTGCGTTGTCATTTTGTCGATCTGTCTATGTGCGCCAATCAGAAACGATACCAGTATTTCGTTAAAATGACTGCCTCTTTATGTGTTTTTTTGAATCGTGCAAACTCGGCTAATCCAGTCATTCTTCGGGATCATGCCTCGTGTATTTCGACGGATCGGTATGTAAACAATCTTGATATTTTGTTGAACGTAAGGCAACTGGACAGATAATTGTGCACTGTTGCCATATAAAGAATATGAACGTTAGCCAGACATGTTGATGTATGATTTGCGTTGCATGCTTGTGATTTACAATACACATTGCAAACCTTTGATGAATACTTTAATTTTGAATGCGAATTTCTTTTGGTGGGAATCTAAAGCGCTCCATGCTAGTATGACGTAACCGATATGGAAACCTTCTGGATACTTTCGTGATATGCATACATTTTGGCCAATATTATATCGCACAACTGTCATTAGCCAGAAGTCAATAGGGTATATTTAGGTAAAGCAATGTTGCAGAAACGAAGAATAATGTATATCTGACCCAACCGCTAGGTGAAATTTACGCATGGAACAAGAAAAAGGCAAAAACAGAAATAAGGAATAAATAGTGTTTAATGAGAATCTGACCTTGTTTATTATATATACATATACCATAGGACCCTCTTCTTCTCTCTATCCTTCTTTCCTCTAAATGAACAAAATGAAAGCCTGTGTTTCTACCTGCGTAATGAAGTGTATGTACTCATGATTAGCTGTACTCGGATATCTGATTCAGTAACATTGACAACGAGTCAGCTATGTTCATAGTGCCCCGAATTTAGGTATCTTAAATTTGTAAGGTAGTAATATTAGAACTCATCTCTCTAGTCTCGCGATTCTCGCCTCTCACCGCTGCGGATTCGAATCCCACTGGGAGCTCAAATTGTAAGTGAGAAAGTTTCGATTCTTACGGATGACGGGAGATATTAAGTAATCGTTCTACCCAGGAAAAATGGGTGGTCTGATTTTACCACAAAACAATCAATCGTCATGTATTGCCCTAAATGAGCTAAAATGACGTCAAACACTATTCAAACAAAATTGACCAAGCGGAGTAATGTACGCAATCACTGGATAGCATACAACCATGGATCTCTCAAGATCCCGAACACAAGCTAGACCTTCCTGCTCCTTTTTTTTCCCCACTGATGTTATGAAATGAATGAGAATAATACAACACATAGATTTCTCTTATAAAAAACGTATTTGAGACCATACTAGTATGTAGAATAAAAAAAGTGTTCTAAAAATGTTATCATTTATGTACAATGGTACCTTAAAAATGTTATCATTTATGTACAATGGTACCTTAAAAATGTTATCATTTATGTACAATCTTACCTTAAAAATGTCTTACCTTCAAAATGTTATCATTTATGTACAATCTTAACTTAAAAATGTTATCATTTATGTACAATCGTACCTTAAAAATGTTATCATTTATATTTATGTACAATGTTACCTTAAAAATGTTATCACTTTTGTACAATCTTACCTTAAAAAGTTGTCATTTATGCACAATCTTACCTTAAAATGTTATCATTTATGTACAATCTTACCTTAAAAATGTTATCATTTATGTACAATCTTACCTTCAAAATGTTATCATTTATGAACAATCTTACCTTAAAAATGTTATCATTTATGTACAATCTTACCTTAAAAATGTTATCATTTATGTACATTCTTACCTTAATTTTTTTATCATTTATGTACAATCTTACCTTAACGACCTAGAAGTATCCACAACCATAAACTAAAAACAAATAGAATCCATATAATGCTCATAGTCTTAATAAGGACAACTTGATATTAAAATTTTGAAATTGATTTCCTTTTGGTTCAAATTTAACCAAATACAGAAGTAACTTCCAGCCATATAGACGCCCTTCAGGAATGTACATGTGTCACTAATATCATGCTCGAAAAATGATTTATGCTTGACCATGCATTCATTGCAGTATATCTAAGCTTCCCTTTAAATATAGTGCATATGACCTTCGACCTCTAAGTGTGACCTTGACCTTGAACAGATGTGGCCGGAAGTTGCGCTCTGCACGTCATCCCGATATGGTGAACATTTGTGGCAAATTATTTCAAAATTCCCCAAGCGGTTCAAGAGATATGGCGGAGTCACGGATAGACATCCAAGCTAAAACCAATATGTCTCCCCAGTATGTGGGGAGACATAATTATTAGTGTATTTGATGCCCCTACCTCCAGCCCCACCGATGACGTAGGAGGAAACAAAGGTATACAGTGTTATCCCATCATCATAATGTTTCATTTAAGACTTAATTATCAAATACACACACAAAAAACAACAACAGCCCCCCCCCACCACACACACACATACACACCCCAACCGCACCCCCTCCCACACACACACACCCCCAACCGCAACCTTAGGCCACATACGTCTAAGTTCGAAATAATAAAACTAGTTTGACATGTTTTTTATCTTTCATAGACGATTACATACTCCAAGTTATTAGTGCATTTGACCTTTTCACCCGCCTGAGGGACCCTGGGCGCGGAGCCAAAAATAATCTTACTCTTGCACGCCGTCATCATATGGTGAAGCCATACCCTAAGTTTGGTTGAATTCCGTTCAACGGTTTAGGACGAGATGCGGTAACGGAAGGACGGACGGACGGACAGACGGACAAACGGAGGCGATTTTAATATACCCTGTTGTTTTCAAAAACGTCGGTATAAAAATGGACTTCTAGGTGCTCTTAATATGACTGAAGATTGCTATTGTTAAAGTAGATTTCCCGACAACAACAGCCACAGCTTACAACATGTGTACACCGTTTCTAAACTTACTGACAACGAGGTATATATATAACATACATATTTTGAGAATACAAACGCTATAGACAGAATATAAACGGCTTTTACCATCCAGGCCAAACCCGAAAACAGGAGCGTCGAATTAAGATTTACCAACCCATAATAAGGCAAGTATCAGTCACAGACAACCATTTAAATAGAGAATATTATGTCAGTGCCTTTTACTATCAAGTTTATTAGGCGAGGCTTAGAAAACGAAGTATGCCGAGTCATTCTTCGTTTTCGTGCCGAGCCTAATAAACTTTATAGTAAAAGGCACTGACATACTATTCTATTTGTCATGTAGATTATCCACATTTTCTGTATGAATTTCTATTACCTATTTCCCAGAATGTTACGCTTATCGAGGACGCCGCCATGTTGTTGTTTTTTGTTTGTTTATGACGTCAGGCAACGTTACGTGCATGACGTCAGATAACGTTACGTACAATAAACGCCGAGGGATTCCGCATTGATTTTCTTTATTGGTTAGTGCCTAATAAAGCAAAATTTATTAGGTCACCCCTTTATTAGGCAGAAAAGTGCATATCTGCATGATAAATATAAACAAAGGATAGATGACTCTTTTCATTTTACGCATATGCAATCGCGGTAGTTTAAAAACCAGTAATACATCTATTTAATCAGCGCATATACATTATTATATGACCTGAACATCTGGATGGAGTTTTGATGAACAATTATGTAGTGTATTTTTGCCGTTATTTGGCGGGTTAGTTTCTTTGATATTCAATTTGCGTATCAGAAATATATCATTGGTGCACACAAATAGTCATTTTCCAATTTAAAATAATTAATAAACTATTGCATTTTTTGTTCTGTTGATTTCTTTTTTTAAACATTCGTTTTATTAAATACATGATGAAAGTACTTGATTTAATGCCCTATATTTACATCGCTATTGCATTCGCTACGATGAATCTTATTTGACACGCTGCATTTAATTTTCCAATGAATACCATTACCTTCGGAATACTCCATAAAAATCCCCGTATAATAAACTATTTTTTCGAAATAAATAGTAAATCTGGCATATATAGAGAAGAAATCAACGCCATTTTAAAGGTAAATATCTATGTAAATATAAGGAAGAAATGCGCTATTTTGGTTTTCATTGGGGTATGAAAAACATTTGGATGGTTTAAAGTACGCGTGGAGTCACACACTTTAAACTACCCAAATATATTTCATACCCCAATGAAAAACAAAAGACCGCATTTCATTCCTTAAAACTTGTGCTTCAAATGCATATTGCATCAAATTTGTTTTCATTGTCACATGTTGGAATATCACCTATTCAACTTGCTGAAGCGACACAGCCAAACCATGTTTAATATTGAGAGTTTTGAAAAACTTGAAAGAATTATAAAATTCGGATGACAAAGAAAGAAGTTCATTTGAAGCTTCTATCGAAACGGATAGATATGGAAACCGCAATTTTGAGAGCTATGACATCACAATTCTAAATTTCCATATATGGAACATTTCTAAATTATGAAATTTACTGATTTATAGAGAAACGGTTTTCAAGTGTCAAAATTAGGGTTCTATGATAAAAACGGACCGAAAAAGATAGACAAATGGAAACAACTATATAAAAAATATGTATACTTAATGACAATAATGCTTTATATGACCAGTAAAGGATTTTGCATTCATTTGCAGTGATCTTCTTTGCTTTAAATGATATTCATCAATATTCCATATATGGCAATTTTGACTTCATAGTTCTAAAAATGGCGGCTATCCTACCCGTTTTAGAACAACCTTCAAATGGTCAAGTCTTTTTTGTTTATCATCCGATTTGGAAATTTCTTTCACCTTTTGTCAAGGTTTTCATACGTCTCAATAACAGAGCTGAAGGCTATGTCGCTATATTCCCTTTAACATCGGTAAAACATTTACTTGCCTAGCACATATTAAGCGATTTTCACTTTTCACCCTTTTGTTTTTGCACAAGAACTGCCCAAATCAAACAGGACTGGCATCAACTATTATCTTTCTCGGTGCGTTTTTATCTTAGAACCATAATTTCGACACTTGAAAACCGTTTCTTAAGTTCATCGAAAGCAACTTGCTAAATCAGGCAAAATATATATTGTAAAAAATGTCACTATGTACAAAAAAGGTCAAGGTCTCTAGAAGTTATCTTCCCTATAAAAAGCAAACAATTTGTCTCTCCTTAAAATACGTGTTTTCTGGTGACATCAGTATTCATGATTGCCACATGGCGTGCCGATTGTCATTTGTTGTCAGTTAGAATTGCAATCATCACACTCTTTCTATCGCTTTACATGTTTATCCCTCCAACAAAAGATATAAACCAGGATTTGCTGCTGAATTTGCGTGCCGATTGTCATTTGTTGTTAGTTAGAATTGCAATCATCACACTCTTCCTATCGCTTTACATGTTGTCCTCTCCAACAAAAGATATAAAACAGGATTTGCTGCTGAATTTGCATACCCGAGCCATATGGAAGATAACATAATATAATCCGGAATTGAGTATCCAATAAAAACGTCTAAAACATTAAAAAAGCAAAACGGTATCCAGCAAAGAAGAAAACATCCTGTCAGCATTGCAATTGTCCTCGTGACGCGTAAATTACGCGTTTCCATGACATTGCGTTGGTCACGTGATATTGCTCTTTGGACAGTTCTACGTCGTTGGACGCATTTCATCACATGAATGTTGCACAACACGATGAAAACTCCTGGTACCACAACTGTCAGAAAAGACGAGATTACTGCAAACCATTTGTTAACAATAAAAACGCACGCATTTTGCAAATCAAATATACACTGTTGGACATATTCGACACCATATATATACTGTAACCTGGCATTATCATTCCAAACGAAATCAGTATCATAGTCGACCAACACAGAACGGACACAAATATCATCGTTCTACGATTGCAGATTTTACGGTATGAAAATGGGTAGCATATAGCAATAAACCTCTCGAAGGTCAATATTGACAAATGCATGATAGAAGATGACGACATCATGACGTCAAAACTGTTTACTATGTCACATGACCTGCCACCAAGCAACCTGCGTGTGTCGTAAAGGACACTAGTAATATTGAAAGGCATTATAATAACACCAACTGAAAAGTCAGCACATGCCAAAGAAAACAGGAAAAAGGTTGTAAAGCTTTTATGTTTTGATTTCAATGACAGCTTGAACATCACTACACCGTTGAATATTATAGTTGTTACCATGACGATTGTCATAATATTAACAAGCATTAATTTTGAGTTCATTGATATCCTAGGTAGAGTAACTGCATCTACGAAACTGCTAGTAGAACAATTAAAAGTATTTACTTTAGTCAAAGTATTTACTTCAGTCCCGTTATCGTCTGGAGTACAAACTGCACACAAATCCGTACTCATTGCTTTCTGGGCCATGACGCCGGCCAAAACATGGGCGTGTTTGTTTCCTTAATGTGTTTAGGAACGTCGCATTATAAACGTATTATTAGACACATACGTGTAGACACATACGTGTACAGATATGTTGCTCTCTTCAAACAAGTTTAACACTTTAATACTCGTCCTTGTACAAATCAAATGTTTAGTTTGTTATGTGTATATCCATCCCTTGCTAGAATGCTTATTAATCTGTCATAACACTCTTAACAAATATCAAAGTAAATACAATGTTCCTTTTTTAAACAAGGTATAGTTAATACATACATAGGAGAGAGCTCTCGCGTTGTATTGTCTCGGTGTTGTGTTCCTTCAATTTGAAAATTAATCCAACTCCTGTTCACTCCCAGCTGGCACTTGATCTATTATACACAATCCATATCAATCCGATTTGCCAACATCAACATCTAGATAGATATATTTTCTTACGAAGTACGATCGATTTTGTTCTCATAACCTCAGATTGCATAACATGATCAAACATTTGGCTTAAACAATAAAACATATTCCAATCCAGCGCTAATACCCCATCTAATAAAAGCCAATAACCTGTTGTAGATAATTTCTTGTTTCATCTTAATAATTGCATAGGATGTAAACAATCAGAAATGCTGTTAAATTCAATTTCGTTAGCCCAGACACCATTTACAAATTATAAACTCGATGCAAAGATCGTTATTAATAATTCAGTCTTCCGTAAATATCATGTCTAACTAACAGCTTTGGCCAATTAGACACTAACGGATAATATAATTATGCTTTTTTGTATCCTCTGTTACAACTATAGCGCGAGAGACTAACTTCCCGACAGTTATTGCTTTTTAACCCGCGTTCCAAAATAGATGGATCGTTCCTGATTCACCAGTTTTAAACCTGATTTACCATTTCTCATTTTGTTTGTCAGCCGACTCCAGGTTACACAAATTTTTTGGTATGACTCCAAAACCAAAAAGCTATCGCTTGTCTTTGTATGTTCGGCAAATATGCAAACGAACGACATTTTCTTTACTACTGAAATCAAACAACGTTTATTTATACTGTTTGTTGTTTTTGTTTTAATGCGTGTTTTTGGTTGACTGTTCTGTGAATGCTACATTTTCCTGTCCGACTTTTATAAGAACACTTATTTCTTCGCAAAAATTAGCAATGCATATAAATGTGTATGCATCTTTAATAAGAAGTTTTCAGTATAGTTTGCTGATATATATAGTTTATGTGGAGAATGGCTCGATAATGTTGCTTTCCTCTTTAATTGTACGATGACAGGACAGGCTGTGGACCCTATGATGACCCCTACCTAAAGCCCACTGGGACGGTGGCGTTTGATGCTTGTCTATGATCTTTCTTGTCGTACCCTTAATGGTTTATTCTCTTGTTGCTCTGGCTTCTGCCAAGTCATTGAGTACCTTCATTGTGGATTTCTAGGCTATTGTTGTTTTTTTTGTATTATATTTACACGAGCATATTTGTGTTTTACTTATATTGCCTATTGATGCTGCCTTGTTGGATAGAGATTAGATCATGGCGGGGATTTCTTTATTTACACTGTCCTGTTTTAATGGGATGACAGTAGGGTAAGTGTGAGGTTTGGTGCACCCTAGAACCGGTTTAAACCCCCAGTGGCATACTTTGCCACTGACCGTTTCAAGGCGGTAGCCCTGTTGTCAACCCTTTTGTGTTTGTGATGTCGTTTGCATTTAATATTACTTTTGCCTTCTTGTTTGTCTGTTTGCGTGGCATAATAGGGTCATAACCTCTTTTGATAAATGTTTAACAAGTTTAATAAAGATAGTATGAAAGTGATCATGACCAAGAATCTTACGAAGTTTATAAATCACATCACCATAGAAGTCAGGCTGTGATAGTTCTTGTCGCAGAAGAATCAGTCAGTATATACAAATAATACAAATATCTTTATTCAGCAATTAAACATACAACACATGTTTATAGCCTACACAATTACATGAAAATATGAATATAGTGAGAACATGAACACTTATCCACATTAAACAAATAAATATGCAATTACATTATACCAGAATTACTGAGAAGCACATTAAAATCGCTGTAATGAAAAATAAGAATTTAATAAATTTCCTTTATATACTATTATTTAGTTTGAGAGCATAGAATGTAATTTTCAATAAATTTAAACTAAACATTTTGTCTGTGATATCATAAGCGAATAAAACTTTTTCACATTTGGCCATCGGCAATAATAAGGTTTAAGATATGTATGTCTTTATTCTCTATGAATGGGACAAACACAATTTCAATAAAATTCGTATTGCAAAATCTTCATCCCTATGAATATTTTTATATCTTCCGCTTTCTCTGGCGAGGTTATGCGAAGACAATCTAATTCTTCAAAGATTCTAATGTTTTTATCCATATCAATATCTAAATAATTGTCCAAGTTAAAATCGTGCTTAAAACGACAGTAAATAACAAGTCTGTTAGAATTATTTATAGTTGCATACCAGCTTTGATGATATATGTCTAATATTCTTTGTTGGATGAGTTCATAGTTAATGTATTATATATCATATTGATGTAACTAAATGTTTGTCATACCTAACGTCTCTAATATTGATTGTATATGGAATGCCCAATTTGACCTGTTATATGATGTATTATTGTCTGCGTCGCTTTTTTGTAATTGATATATATTTTTTTACAATACTGTTATCTCCTAATTTCAATAGTTTATTTAATCCAATACTTTACCATATTTAGTTTTTTCTTTATACAGATTATCTCTTATTCTGTTTATATAGAGTGGAACTCTACCTAGTTCACCATTTAAACCTGTAAGATGTGCCGACCTTTTTACGGATAAATTCATCTTGCAGAATTTCTTGTGTATAAGTGCAACGTCTATTGCATCATGGGGTCCCCAGACTTCCGAACTATAAATTAATACAGATGCTGCTAAAGTGTCAAACAGTTTGCATTTCTCAGAAATGAGTAATTGTATTTGGTTAAAAACAGATTTAAAAAAAAGTGAATCCCAAGATAAAGGAATTAACTACTTCTAATGTTATATTATTTAGTATGAACTCATAGTGAAAAGTGATATAACAAATTATTTTAAGAAATATATAAGTGGTCAATAATACTTATTCTTCTTATTTTTTAAATTAAAAAAAACCGTATTTTTCTAGATATATTTTGTATATTTGAAGTTCCTTATCGATCGAAATAATTGTTAACATACAATTAAGCTTTGCAAGGGCGGATTCGTTGTAATCTTTTATTTTTGGAATTAAAGGGTTATGATAATGTGTGCGTTCGGATGAGTGTGGGGGTGGTGGTGGTCACGGGTGGGGTCTACTGGTGTCCATCATATTTCAACAGCCAAACTGACATATGCAGCAACGTCAGGTGTACATGCATTATTTGATCTTACTGCAACGAAGATATTCATTATCATAGACATGAACACGTAAACAACCAAATTTACCTGCTATCTTGCGCCTGAACCAATGCTTCTGGAGCCCTTTCTTCAGCTCCTTGTCTTACACAACCACGTCGACTACTACTGGTCCACCACTTCCACCACTTCCCGATCGACCTCTGTCACCGGCCATTCCAACCTCTGCCACTGGCCTATTCTTCATCTATCATTCTCTCCCAGTACTTCCAGAAAAGGGTTGCACCATTTACCGTTCCTCCACTATGTTACGACTCTGCCGCTTCCCCTTTCTCGACTCACCTGACAGTCATAAAGAACTATCCGTAGTATCGAACTGAAAAACAATAATGTATTTCTAAAAATGAGTATGATAATGGACCTTTGGAAACGGCCGAAAACGACACATACGAAATATGGCAGTCTCGGTTTGTTTGAGACTGTTCATGAGCGGTAGTGAAATATGCTAGCTACCGCTCACGCCCTCTAGCACCGGGTTGAGCAGAACTCAATATTAATAAAATCAATAGTACAAAATGTTAACCATTCCGATCTTTATCATATAAAGTTCACTCTATATAATATATGTACTTACATAATAGTCAGAATTCCTAAATACTCACCTTAGCATATGTCAATAATATACTTATTGTTTTGTGTATTTCACTTTATTGGAGTGACGGTTGAACGGATGAACAGCAAAATAATGAGTTTAAATCATCTGATCTGAATGCATGAACACATTGTAAAGTTTTCAAGTCAATGTGCTTTCTTAGAAAAAAAAAGATAACACTTAAACACCCGGGTACTTACGATTCGGTTAAGTACTTTGATTAGTGCATCTATCGATGTTCCTTAAACATTCCAAAATCATGTTTTACTACCAATACAAATGCGTTTGCATTCTTCTTTTTCGAAATATATAATGTTAACGCTGAACTACAGTTACTTGAATTTCAAACACTATTCACTTAAAGGGAGGTAATTTAGGATTATCCAAGTTTCATTTTATTATAGACGGAACATATACAACAAATGGATTAAACTTTGATGTTTTTTTATATTATTTCCTACCAACCTTAAGAAGTGCATATCTTTAAGCGGACTTCGATTCATATTAATATGCGCTTTATCACAACCTCTATGAATGGAAAATGGTCCAATTTAATGTGAAATTAGGCATGCACACGTTTTACGTTTATTTCTTCACATTAAACGGTGTTTTTGTATTGTATGGACATTCGTCTACCCTTAATCGTTTACGCAACTACATAGGCAATTTTGCCATATATTACAAACATATGCTTGTATCCTCATAAATGATTCTCATTTGACGTTTTATATAAAAGAAGTCACATTCAATATATAAAATCTTCATTTTCAAAACATACACATATTTTCATAAGATACTCATGAAACAAGAGGCCCAAAAGAACCTGTATCGCTCTACTGGTTTTATGGAGTCTGTGGTTGTGGATGGCGGTGGGGGCGGGGGGAATATTAGTTGTTGTGGCACACATGACAAAACCCTTTACCTGCATTGAGCAAAGTGGCAGTCGTACATACATTACTAAAAAACAAACAAGTACCCATGTAGAGGTGCCCCTTTACGCTAGAGTAACAAAACCTGCTTATAAATGCATCCACATTTGGACAATCGAGTAAATTTTGTGGGTATATTTTTTACCCGATTATCCCCTAGGGAGCCCCAGCAGACTTGTCTGGATAACGTTTGTGTATAACGGGCCATAACTCTGTCAAATATATATCATTCAACCAGAACACGACAATGATATGCAACACCGCCGAACAACTTTTAACCGGAACCCAGCGATGGTATGCATAACTAGGCTTGGTACTGATCATCCCTGCAACATTTCTTTGAATACGGCCAGGGGTTCAGGAGAACTAGTCCGGACAAAGATTGTATACTAAAACCTTTAAAGGGTAAAAAGCTCTCCCATTGCAAAATCATATAACCAGAACATCGTGACGATATGCACAACTAGGCTTAATACTGATCATCCCTGCACAGATTCGTTAAGTTCGGCCAAATGAAGGCCCTATCGTCTTAACGAGGCAAACTACAGGATATTTTAACTAAATCAATGGTCATAAATCTGGCCGAAAGTCGGATGATAACTGCTCGATGATTCCTGGTATCATGAATACGTCGCAGTCAGAAAAATGTTGTCAATTGTTAAGATAAACCTGTAACATTGTATGCAGCACAATCACTTGGTACATGCGAGTCCTATCACGATATGGAAACATCAACACATCATGCTGCTGTAACAAATGAAGTTTTAACCAAAAGTTGTCAGAGTGAACTACCAGAACATCTTCATGACATCTGGAAAAGAAGTTCAGTTCATTTATCTGAGCCCGAGAGCAAGCTACTAGCTCAGCTGTTGACAAAATACAAAAGTGTCTTTGCACAATCCTCAGATCGACTTTAATAGAACGGAGGTTGTTTCTCTTCCTGACTCTCCAAGGATGGATTCATACCGGTCAATAACCTCAACTGCATTGTGGATGGTCCTGCAGTCATGGTCAACGCAGCGGCATTTCATGTCTTAGGGAATCAACTTGTAAAGTTGGTTCAGGGCAATGGGTTCTCTTGCTGCAGTATCCAGAGATGTATATGCCTTCTTGGCTAGCTGGCGAAGATCATCCCCTAAGGCAAGTATGCTTTCGCCAGACTGCCGTTGTTTTCTAGTTGGGAAAACCACTTGCTTGAGTGCCTACTTCCCCCAAACATTTTTCTCATTTTGGAAACTAACGTGTGGTAATCACGTTGCTCTTCGCTTTCAAGGCTCATATAGTAGGTACGCGCAGGTCCTCGGAGACTGGCAGCCAAGAGTAAAACTTTACTGCGGCTACTCCAATTTGATAATTCCGCGCAGTCTTCAAAATGGCAGAATAATCCAGAATAAGCCTCAGGTTTTATATGTGGAAACTGACTATGTGGGGCTCTAGACAGATTTGGTTCTTGGTTCTTGAATTCATGGACTTTATCTACCGGTATATGGTCTCTTTGATAGGTCCTATCATATGGCTCCATTGGTGGGAATAGACTGCTCTGGTTATGGTCAGGATGCTGCCTATGACTATTTGGACTTTGGTATCTGGTATTCTTCAAGGGGTTTCTGTGCATGTTTTACATGGTCTCTGTAATTAACATGCCTAGGGCTTGGTGATCTGTGATTATTACGACTATGGCTTGGTCTAGGGGATGGCCTTCGCTGTACATGGGGAACTGGGCTTCTCCTTTGGCTGTGTGGGGAAACTCAGTATACTGAAAAGTTTTGCTGGTCAACAACATAGGCTTGGTTTTGATATCCATCTTGTAAATAGAGAACTGGACTTCTTTTTTCGCTATGTCGGAACCCTGGTCTCTCGACAAGTCTTGTTGATCTCCATCGTCAGAACAGATGCTCATGCTGTCCTCGTTAATCACTCTAAATTGCACTTCAGAATCTTCACTTATAGACATGTTTGCAAATAGATTTACTGTACTGTACTGAGAGTAAAGAGATTAAGTGATAACACTTCTCCTTAGCGAACTCCTTGTAGTTTCCTAGGTGTGGGTTCTAGATGCTATGGAGAAATAACATCCCACTCTTCTGACACCAAAACTGTTACAACCCTCACACAGGTTTTAAATAACAGAGAGAAAGCCAACAGATTTTGTTTAACACTTCTTTTAATAGCATTAAGTAAATTATGTGATATTTCTAGAATAACCGAAAATACCGTTCTATTATAAAGCGCTGGCTTCTCATATAGATAAACTAGTACAACTATTAAAGCAATAAACCTTAAACTTGTTTGCTTACTTAGCTGTGAAGACAGATCTATGTAGATTATCGTTAGGCCTATTTGTTTATATGTTCCCGGGAAATCAGACTTTGACCGGACTGGTACCGGTACAAATATTCATACTGACGATGGAGATGACTAATAGTTGTTCTCCAACTATATATAGAGGCTACGTAGTAACACGTGACAAGAATAACCAATGAATCAGTGCCAGGAAGGCCCGGTATTGCAACCGGTAATCCAGTCAAGCCGGATTGGGAGAACCTGCTCACCGGTCCTCCACTAGCACAGGACAATAGCTACTCAACAATTATACAATAAATCTAAAACTATGACAAATAATATATACATCAATAGATTCCTACTACAGAGTCTCACATGCTGATACCCAGCTTTATAAGGTAAAGACTTTAGAACTATAGTTTGAGGCACAACGGTCCATGATCAATCACATACTCTCATATATATATAATGTAAATAAACTGCACTGTTTAACGGCCCAGTGGATCAGCTTGTAAGTTGTGTCTGCTGGGCTCGAAAACACTAACATTATTGAAAATATTCCATATCTACAATATCTCCCAAGTTCCATACAATACCCAATATTTAGTGAGTAAACCGGTCTGAATTGTTTGTCATTTAGTTAGACGGTCGTTGAACTAGCTTTCTATATGGTAATCAATACGGAGTTTACACGAATAACACATACTAACGGGAAGCATTTTTCTCCCTTTTATCTCTTCATATTGCATTGTAAATATAGATATAAAAATCGAACCGGAAAAGCAACATTCAAGGACGACAGTAAACCACAAACACACACAGAAACTAAGAACACATTTAAAGATGAATAAAAGGCCAAATAAGACATCACAAACACAAAAGGGTTGACAATAGGGCTACCTCCTTGGAACGGTCAGTGGCAAAAAAGGCCGCTGGGGGTTTAATCCAGGTACTCGGGTACACCTAGTGCATTCTCTAACCAACAAGGCAGCATTAATAGGCAATATAGGTAAAACACAAAGATGCTCGTGTATATATAAATACAAAAAAAACCCAATAGCCTATAAAGCCACAAACAAGTAAGTTAATTAACCGTTGAATAAAATAAACTCATTTTGACGTTGCATGTATACATCTGTTTGATGCTGAGTATATCAGTTACCGTCATTAAGATAAAATACAACAGCATAAATAATAGTCTTACTTCACTATCATTGCGACGTGTATTAATTATTATGTTGGTAAATATGCATGGAAGTCGGTAGTATATTGTTTTATTTCATCAAGGTTAACATATTAAGCAAACAGCAATGGCATCCACGTAGTCAATGCATGATAATAATGTCATTATGGCGGAATGGCAATTTAAACACAAGCAAATGTAAGTAGTAACAAATAGTATCAAATCTAACTAGTAGCAAGGTAAGAAAAAGAGTCTCTAACTAGACTCTGTACATACTCTAAACAGTCAACATAATACATTGTCTATATTTAATACGTGATTAGGTGGGAGGGAGATATTGTATTTATTTTTACACGTATATCAATGTACTCTATAATAAACCATACGTTTTGATGTTGTTTTCTCCGTCATTTCAATGTCATACACATTTACAAATGCAGATATAAATATGTAGATAGATAGATAGATAGATATCTTTATTTTCCAATTTTCGATAGGCTTAAAAGCCCGTGAGCTGATACAATGAGAATATAACACTTCCTTACATAAATCAATTACAAATCATTCCAATTTCCTTAACACATATCTATTATATTCACAAGGAGTCAAATAAAACAGCATGTTATCCGTATGATAAACAGATAACATATAATGTGAATATTAGTACAGATATACATGCCTATTAATCCAGCACGGATATTTAATTGTTATTAATAATTGCAATTCAATTGCTGACTACTTTAACTTACTTTGTCTACCACCGACTTTCAATACACAATGACATAGATACCCGTTGTTGAGTGAAGACAAGTTTTAACCCAGTAAATGAAAACACTTCACTGACAGTCAAACTACAAGGCATACAGTCCCAGTAAATGAAAACACTTTACTGACGGTCCGTATTACCACTGTGCTGGCATTCTTCACCAAAAATACGTTTCTAAGTAAAATGGTCAATATGCTTTTTCTCATAATGATTAATACGTACATAAGTTTACAAACATGACATATACGTTTACAACCATGATATATAACATACACTATACATGCCATATACATTATATTTAATTGCTGTATAGTGTTTCGTTTCGTAACTTAAATGCGTTTAAAACAAAGTACAAAGTTTGCGAATATATATCTTATTTTGTGAATTTAATAATTGCAGAAATTTGATCATATTTGGTCTCTTATAACAATATTTAATATGTACAATATGGATAGATACTGTATCAAGTTTTGTGTTTTGTATTTTTCTTAAAATGAAAGAAAATGTTTTATATGTTCATCATATTACTTTATAGTGTTTTGTTTTAGTTATCTAGAGTATGAACAAAGCAGGATACTAATTCACAAAATATCTTATATCTTTACAAGAGTGCAATATTTCAATAAACAAAGAAACACATGATGCACGTGATGTTCGGGCGTATTGCATTTGCAATATAGTCATTGAATTTTAAGACAGACAGATAGATATTTTTATTTATTTAAACTGTACAAGTTTATCATCATATACAATATACAAGCATATTCGTGACAGAATAAACAAAACAAACAAACAACAAACAAAAAACTCACATAATTTTGCATACTAAGTGCATATAAATTGTATTATTGAATAATTTGTAATATTAAATAATTGAATAAATACGTGAAAATGCCACTGTACTTTAACTTAAGCAAATTAAATTAAATATTAAATTAAAAAGACAATTAAGTTCTCATTATCACAAAAGCAATAACATAAATAATTAAATGATAATATTTTTCATTCGAGAATAAACCTAGTTTTGATTAAACAATAAATCTTTACGAGTATCAAATTCTTTTTTTATAAACCAAGTTAAATTAAACAACTCTTTCTTATTACGTGTTTTCATTAGGTCTATGAAATTTAAAACACTTGGACGTTTATAATAGTACTTTTTAATGTATTTTCTTCTTATATTATCATATACAGGGCAAATCAAAACAAAATGGTATTCATATTCGATGTCATTAGAATTACAATTAATACAATAACGTTGATTTCTTTCTAATCTGTTCTGTGAGAAGCGCCCAGTTTCAATTCGCAGTGAATGCGACGATAGTCTTAGTTTTGATAAAACAATTCGCAACTTATATGGCAAAATATCGAGATATGGTTCATATTCCACTTTTGAACAAAACAATCGACTAAACGCTGTTTAAAAACAGTATGAAATGTTTTCAAAGGAGCACTATTTGGATTATTCCAAACATAGCCAAAACCATATTCGTTTAGAAGCTTTTTAACATTCCCAGTCCAATTATTACGCCACTTTTCTATGTTTTTGACTGAATTATTGTAAATAGTAGAAATTAATATATTGTCAGAGTTAACTGTTTTGCTCCAATATTTAACGATTCTAACATAGCGCAATATATACAATGGATACCGCCGTATTGCTAGTTGAAGTCTTAACATTTAAAATATATTTACAAAATATTAAGTGAATTCAAAATGGATCCAACAAAGGAGTCGAATAATTGACACATTGTCTTGGGTTTAGAATTAAACTTCTTAGTATTAGCAATTAATATATGTAAAGCCTTTAAACCCTTTCCTGCTAAACTTACTTGATTTAAAACAAATGTTCCGGTGTAATTAAAAATAACTCCTAGATAATATAAATCGTTAACTATTTCTAAGAAGTTGTCGTTATATGTCCATGACTCATTTTGTCTTAATTGGTCCCTTTTCCTAAAAAAACATAATTTTGGTTTTGGCGGAATTTACTTCAATGTATTACAATAAGCTAGTATTAAATCTAAATTTTGCTGCAAATCATCAGGTGAATTTCTTACAAAAACCATATCATCTGCAAAAAGCAGAAGTATAAGAGTAATATCATCGATAGTAAGACCCGAACTAATATCATTTTGTAAATATAACTCTAAATCTTCAACGAAAACGGAGAACATTATCGGGGGAAATTACCTCCCATTGCCTTAGACCGATTGAACATTCGAACAAATCTGTATAACTATTGCAACTTTTAACACAAGATTTTACTTTAGAGTACATGTCTCTTATTATTATAAGTAGCTTTCCATTTATGCCTATTTTATAAAGTTTTAGCCATAAGGCATTCCTATAAACGCCATCAAAATCTATTTTTCAAATCAACAAATGCACAATACAATCGACCTTTCTCATTTAATTGATTAAACAGATTGTAATACAAAAATTGCATCGATAGTTGAACGACCCGACCTAAAACCAAATTGGGCGTCTGATATAATATTATTATCTTCACACCATTTACTTATCCTTTTATTCAAAATACCGGTAAAGATTTTGGACAAAGTCTCCAGAAATTGACTTATTTCGCTTCAAAGAACGAACAACAGATTCTACCTCAGCAATTGTTATAATTTTATCGAATTCTTCAATCTTATGTTTTCACTCTTCGATTTATTTTTTCGTAAAAATAACTTCCAAAAATCTTTAGGCTTCTTATGCCTTAAATTCTTGATCTCACTTATCTTCTTATTTTCATACGCACGTCGTTTTTTCTTTATAAAGCATATGCAATTCAACTCTATTTTCTATCGATTTACACTTATAATATTGATTTAATGACTTGTTATAAATATTTTTAACAGTAAAGCACTCATTATCTAACCAAACAGATTTTTTATCGGCAGTATTTGCAAAACGCACTCGATCATTATCTATATATTTTTTGGAGAACAGAGGATCCGCGGCATCGCGTATAACCTTCACAAGGGAATTAACAGAGGTATTAACACTGTCCCTATGATTAGCGTTTATACTGAACGATCCGTTAATCTACCAATTAATCTACTACGAAACGCGCCGCGGCAATTTTCATCCCATGTAAATGCTACCCTCTCCGTAGTTGACTTAACGCATTTGGGTTTAACACAATTATCTGTAAAGGAAAGCGGTGTATGATCGGACCACTCA
The DNA here is from genome assembly GCA_037043455.1 of Cyrtodaria siliqua. Taxonomy (NCBI): domain Eukaryota; kingdom Metazoa; phylum Mollusca; class Bivalvia; order Adapedonta; family Hiatellidae; genus Cyrtodaria; species Cyrtodaria siliqua. The sequence goes on along the minus strand of JAWPHD010003287.1, from coordinate 98,045 downwards.
TTTAAATGTTCGATTTTAAAATCATTTACACGATTGAAATTACATTCTTTCAATAAAAGATAGTCAATAACACTCACACCATTTTGATATGTGTAAGTGTAGGACCCTATCGAGTGATCACTACCGAGTCGACCGTTAGCCAATCTCATTGTAGACGCTTTACAAAGATCCCCTTTGCATTACAAACATTATCCATGGAAAATCTCAGTAATGGTAAATCTGTCATATAATCATTATCGTCGAGATCGCTGACAACACTATCACAAACAATATTGTCTTTTTTACAACCGCTGCCCACGCGTGCATTCCAATCACCTACAAATAATGGAATACACCTATTTTCAAAATAGTATATGTCATCTTGCAATATTTGAAAAAAATCTAAATTTACAACATTATGTGCCTCAGAATCTGCACCCCAAATATAAACACCACACAGATAAACATTGATCAGTTTTAAAGAAATGCTTATCTAATTTGATCCATATAATAGTATCATGATTGATGGTTTCGCACAATTTCACTTCCCCTTTAATAGCATTTTTACAATACAAATATAGGTCGGTTAATATCTTGTCCTCATGGTGAGCAGTATATGTACCGGGTTGAAAACGCGGTGACCAATATACGAATCAAGTACATGTGTGGAGCATGTATGACCATTCAAAATGACCAGGGCACAACAATTATTACAATAAACATAATTGTTGGCTACTGAAATGTACTTACGAAAAAGTCGGACACTGCACTAATATATATTTGTTTATTAAAGTCTCATCATGGCTTACAATAAATAAAACATCGTAAGCATTATAAGATAGCCGTGCCATTCTAATTAGAATTATAAGAGACTATAGTTATAAAACCATCAACATATTTTAACAGAAGCTAATAACATCAAACTCAAACGATATTAGCATATATATTACACATTAAGACTATGTAAATGATGCTAATCTTTCTATAAAATATGTACTAAGAATGAGTATTGTAAGATTTGACAAAAAAAACAAATCACTATTGCGCATTAGTTAGAACAAAATTAAAAAATCATTTAAAATAAAACAGAATCACGATATGATAAAAACAAATTGACATTATTTACATATATAAAATTGACACCGTTTGGCATATTTAAGAAGGAAAAAAGACTAGCGATACAAAAATCTAGATCGACGTAGAAGAATTAAGTAGCAGGATTTGGCACATACACGAATTAAATCTGCATTTGTGAATACATGTACTAATGTTTGTTCATCTGTAGAGTTATTAAAATAGGGATTTAGGCTTATTGCTTTATCATACAAAGTAGCTCTGATATCATTATATAAAGGACAGGTTATCATAATATGTAACTCATCTTCCACCTGAACATTACACAATGGAAAAACTCTTTCACTTATCTGAAGTCTTTCATATCTTCCAGTATCTAGTCTAATTGGTGCTACGCCACAACGGAATCTAGAATCAGCCGACCTATGATTTCTTGGTACGCTTCACTTTTCACTTTTGCGATGACTGGACTACCTCTTGGGACTCTATGATTGTACCTACTGAAACCCCAACTAAGGGAGGTGGGTGCATGAGCTTTCGTCCCTCGGGTTTTCTGGTCGTACCCTAGATTGGTTTTCTCTTTAGCTGCAACTACTATGGTTGTTCAGTACGATTCTGGATACATCCTGCGATGTTTATTATTTTGTATGTGTTTCTTTAGTTAGTTTCTCAGGATGTAGACTTTACTGTTAGAGAATTCCTTTTGATGGGATGTAGTTTTGTTTACACTGTCTTGTCTATTTGGGCATTGAAGACAGGATAATAGCGAGGATTGTGCGCATATAAAATCGATTCAAGCTAACCAGTAGGTCTTATTGCCTACTGACCGTTCCAAGTCGGTAACCCTGTCTTCACCACCCTTTCTGTTGTTGTTTTGTCTCTTGCATTGTATTTTCAAGTCCTTGTTTGCGGGACAGTGTGGACCTACGATGCCATTGCGCTCGGACGCGGTGGTTTCTATAGGACCCTATATCTCATTTTAGTTTACAGTACCTTTCTTTTTCAAACGTAGTTTTAAATAACTTATAAGTACGCAATTTATTGCCACAAATATTACTACTACCAGGTTCCGAGTTAATATTTACATTCCAATTTATTATAAACTGATTTAAAGATGCACTCTTAACATCATCTAAAAAGTATACGTATAACAATTGGGTTAATTACACTCGGAACGTTATAAAACTCAATTTTTGAAAAATTATTTAAAACTTTGTAACACCAATTTTTACATCTAGAACCTTTACTATTAATACAATAAAATAATATTCGTTTATTGAAACACATATTTGGCATATGACTCAATCGTATCCAGTTATTTGATACCGCAATTATTTGTCTAATCCAAACCGGTTGCCATGCCATGTCTCCTGCCATTGCAGCTGATGGTGCGTTTCTTGTCGTACCCAAAAATACTCGCATTGCTCTATGTTGTACGGCTTCAATACAAGAGTAGGTTTGAGTACCCCATATTGCTGCACCATAAGCTACAATAGACCAAACGAGCGAATCAAATAGTTTAGTATAAACTTTATAAGGCATCCAACCAACTGTTTTATATTTTGAAATTAACAGTCCTAACGCACGACTGGCTGACTGTGCAACAAATGAAGCTGTTGCATTATAATTGAGATATTCGTCTAAAACCAGGCCTAAATATATATATTTATCTTTTTATAAATATATCAGATCCGCCATATTTAAATTAAAAAATCGTCTGTGGTTTTGATCTTGGCCTAAAATGCACAACATTAGTTTTATTTATATTAACTGACATAAAATTGGTTTCACACCAATCATCTAGTGTATTTAACAATAGCTGTAAATCTGTTTCATTTTCGGCCAGCAGTACAATATCATCCGCATACATGATAACACATACTTTATCACCATCACCGATTCTTACGGATGACGGGAGGTGTACAGTACTGGTTCTACCCAGGAAAAGTGAGTGGTCTGCCTCCACCATAACAAATCGACCGTCATATATAACCTTTCATGTGTTGAAAATGACGTAAAACACCATTCAAACAAACAAACAAACATACAAATTATCACCATCACCAATATCTACTCCTAGACCTAACGATTTCAATTTTAATGCTAAATCGTTAATAAAGCAATTAAAGAGCAATGGGGATAAACAACAACCTTGTCTTAATCCTGTTGTAACACTAAACCATTCTGTATTTAAACCATTTATACGCACACAGGATGAAACAGATGCATATAAAGACATAATTGCATTCAACATTTTACCACTCATCCCTAAGTTATAAAGTTTATTCCACAGCAGATTTCTATTTACAGTGTCATATGCTATTTTGAAATCAACAAATGCAGTAAAAGTTGAAAGTATCTTTTTTATTCTGGTTTAAGTAATATTAATTAATGACGATAGATGATCCGTAGTACTTTTCCTTTTTCTAAACTCATTTTGTTCATCTGTTATTATATTGTTTGATTCTGTCCAGATAGACAATCTTTGATTTAACATATAACAATACAATTTATACATAGATGGAGCAAGTGTAATGCCTCTGTACGACATAGGATCACGTGGATCATTAGTTGACGATTTAGGAATGGGATTAACAATACCTTTTCCCAATTCAGTGGGAATAAAATCAGTATTATAATAAACATTAAAAAGAACATGTAAAATGGAAACAGATGTATTATTACGAAATATTTCAGCTGATATTTCATCGATACCGCTTGCTTTACCTTTTTGGAATTAAAAATTGATTCATTATTTGTTATATGTTCGTTATCGAAATTAATCAGAACACTTTGATTAGCTGAAGACTTATACAAATTTGAAAACCTGTTTTTCCACTTTAATAATATAGATTCGCTATCTGAGACAATATTTCCATTATCATCTGTTACTTCCATTGTAATTTTCTTTTTCTTTTGAAAACCAACACCTATTTTTCCGATAGACTTCCAAAAATTACACGAATTACTATCGATATCAAATAACAAATCATTTTGAACCTTAAACCAATACAATTTTTTTTTTCTTTGAACATTTCTATTAAAGGCCTTTCTACATTTTATGAAATCAATTTTATAAACCTTTTTCTGATAAACATCGTTACAAATGATAAACAATTGTTCAGCATTACATTCTTTATTCCAAAGAGTGGTTAAATTATCATCCCAATAGGGCGTAACAATTTTTCTTCTTTTGTTAGATGAAGCATTATTTAAAGTTATTGACCGTTTGTGTAGTTTCGCGCTCATTTTTGTTTTATATAGATATATATAATATTTTATATTACATAGATCATTATATGAATTATCAATATCATGCTGAGTCCTTAAACCCATTTCAAGATTAAAATCATTATTATCTAAATCCGTTATTAACTTCGGGTTTTTAAAAAAGTCATTAGGAATATTACCTAAATCATACTTAACAAATGTATCTTCAGAATGATCAGTTGCAGCACTATCAAAATAACGGCATGGTATATTAATGCTCTATGAAATAAAAGAATGATCTGGAACCGAAAGTGGCACAACCCCTGTTATGTTAACTAGCTCTGATGGTCTATACACGTTGAACTCATTAAATATCGATAGGTTGTTATGACTTACTAAACAGTAATCAACGACCGAGGATCCCTGTGGTCTTATACAAGTATAGTCATTTTTAACACAATTTCGACCAATTAAAACACAATAGTTACTGTTAATTAAGAACTCTATCAGCGCAGCACCATAATCATTACATGTAAAATCCACAATATCTCTATTTGGAACAACATCAATTTCTTCAATAAAATCTAGTGTAGTTCCTACACGGCTATTGAAATCCCCACAAATAAATATAGTTCCTATCTCTGGATATTCATATATACTAGCTAAAATATTATCATAAAAACTATTAACATCAATCTGTCTCGTCGAATATTTAGGTTGTAAATAACATACGCAAGGAAACAAGTTAAAATTTTCATACTTATGCGTAAGTTTTAAACATAAAATTCCTTCATTACTATCATCAAACAATGAAACATTAAATGAACTAAGCACACTGTCTTTTAAAAGAAATCCAACACCTCCTGATCCGGACCATGCATTTACATGTATATTAGATCTGTTATTTCCAAACCATTTATAACCCTTAAAATCAATAATAGTTTTATCTTTAAGATGAGTTTCTGAAACTCCAATAATATCTAAATTGAAGTGATTAAAAACAGTTTCACGTATATTAAAATTATCAGACAGTTTATCTAAATTAAAACCATTGACATTCCAAAAGCCTGCTTTGATCTAATAGTTATATCTTTGCCAATTGCCTTGTCCACTGTATCGACCATTTTGTCTCCCGTCACGACCTGCTGTATGCCGTCTCTGGTTCTCATGTGATTGATGTGCAGTTTCGACATGCTCATGATTCCTCTGGCTGTTATCATTATAGTCACATCTCTCGTTGTGATGATCTAACCGATCGGATATATTGTAATTGTTTCTATCGCGATTATCACTAATACAAATACAAATTGGGGGATAAGGTTACCTTGTTCTGTGAACAATGGGAAGGTTGTATAAGCATATAATTGTCTGAGAAATAGATTAATTACGTTGTTTGTTCACAGATCCCGGGTTGACCACATCCTCTTAAAGTTCATGAATGACGTATGTGAAGGTTGGTCATCCTAATTAATTTTATTTTTAGTAACCAGTTGGCAAAAACTAATATCCTGAGGGAAGCTGTGACTGGTAAAACAATGATATTGCCAAACATCACACTCAACAACCACGAGTGAAGGAGTCACCTTGATTTTTAACAATGGGAAACTTATATAAATACGCAGTTAGGAGAGTAGTTTAGTTATCTTGTTTACTCCAAAATGCTGAGATTTGTACCCTTAAACCAGTTTGGGTCGGTTTTAGAAGTCATGTGCAGTATGTTTAAAGTGCACGTGACAGTCAATAGCTGGGTCATCATGATGTTATATAACTGTGGTGTGAGCCCACAAACAGGAAATTAGATTGAGATTCAGAGCGAGATAGACTGAAGGATTGGACTCCATAAGTGGAGGGTTGGCGTGTCCCGGTCGGGGCAGACTCGAACACACGCACGTTAAGATAGCAGACTGCTTGCACACTGCTTAAGACCGTAGATTTATTCGAAGTTACATAATTTACTCCGGGTTCTAATTTGTATATTGTGAAAGGAAAGTAGTAGTAAGTAGTTTAATTGTTTTTATTAAAAACAGTTACTTGTGTTTGAATTGAATTGAATTGGGGTTTTAAGGCGCACCAACACATGAAAGGTTATATGGCGCCTAATAGGAATGAACGTGCCAGGCTCATCCTCCATGTACATCGAGATAAAACATGGAGAACGGGCCTAGAACCTTCTTACCCTGAACTGAAGAGTTGCTGCAAATTCTATTGTAGACACTCCATTTACGCTGGAGCCACGTTATAGTTTTTCTGCAACTGATCTAGTGATATGGGCGAGATGGCACCTGAAACAATGCAGGGGTCATGATGAATACCATTAATGAGCATGAACAAAAAATGATAAATAAACATGAATTTGGGGTGGTGGGTGGTGTGTGTGTGTGTGTGTGTGTGTGTGAGAGTGAGGGGGGGGGGGGGTTCTACCCATCTGCCTTCCCTTCCAACGGGATCTGCAGTGGCCCCGGGAACCACATGGGGCACTTATGTTTGAGACTTCACTCTGGTACACATTGTATACGGTAGCCGCTTTATTTTGTGTAACTTTCAATGTTTAGCACTATGGTGAGTGATTTTCTTTCTTTGTCCTATAATTGCTTAAATGGTTATGTCGGCACTGTGTTGCCTAGTCTGGGTTTGGTGTAAACATATTTACAGCATCATATGTGTATATAACATTATATACAATGTAAGTGAACACACGCACACTTATATTATCGATTTTAAAACTACTATCATTTAAAGTTGAATTAGGCCATGTTTTGCTTTAAAATAGATTCTTTACCTTTGCAATGTTTTTTTTGTTTTACATTATATGGCGCAAATATATTCTAATTAAACTTGTGTAGTTTAATAAACTTACAAAAAACACACACAAACAAACAATAACAACAACAACAAAAAACAGTTACAAGGCCAAGGCGCAGTCGGTTAGAGCGTCTTCTATTATATATCTATATGAAGGTTCGAGCCTTCCATAAGGCAAAGTTTTTTAAACCCTACAATGTTAAGATATTTCAAAAACAATTATACGAAACTACTACGGAATAAATCTAATTGGTTCCGACAATTTGGCATTTGAGTACTCTGTATTCTTCTGTATTTTTCATCTTACCACATGCTTAAATATACAACTCAAAACAATATATGGACCACACAATAAAACAGTAATAATTACTTAATCTTTACTATTATGGATTTCATATTCCTATAAAAAGTTGATACATGTGTGTAATGTAACAATTGTTAAAGAATACAACTGAATTAAAAATTGCAAAAATACAGTTACCGTGATTATTCAATTACAGCATTTTATAAAAATGACCCAAATATAAACACGGTCCTTAAATTATTTTGAGAAGTATATATGTTATTGGTGCAATATTATAATATATCAACAACTAGTTATGTGCAAAAGAAAACTAATAATTATACATTTACAAGTATTATCTTATACAATAATACTACATACTAAAGAGGTAACATCATCAACAACATCATCATCATCATTGTAACAGCAGAACTGGAGCGGATTAGGGGTTCACAGGGAACCTTGAATAGACACTACACTCCCTTTCTTTTCTTTTTAATATAAATCCTAAGACATTTGTTTTGTATATAATCATATACAATGTAGTTCTGAATCATTCGATATATAACCCTTCCTAACATTTTTACACATATCCAGAACATTAACCCATTGTTTTATCTAGTCAGCCTTAATCTCACGAGAAATGATTAACTGGCAATCTATCATTTTAGACAGCTAACATCTGTAAAGATCATATCAAAACTATAAGGATTGAAACAAAAAGCAACAGTCAAAGGTCAAATTCCAGTCATGCACAATACATGAGAACGGAATCAGAGTTCCACAGGGGTATGTGTATCGACTTTTTTCTTAATCAGACACTATAGCCTTTTCTTTTTTCAGGCAGTATTTTTTAAAATTCTAATTGCCCAAGTACGAGTTTCTACATCAAATTCACTAAGAAGGATAAAAATATCGGACAGGGAAAGCAGCATTCAAGGACGAGAGTCAACCACAAAACACAAAAACAAACACGCAAACAGACAAACGAAAAGGCAAAAGTAATAAAAAATGCAAACGACATCACAAACACAAAAGGGTTGACAATAGGGCTACCGCCTTGGAACGGTCAGTGGCAAAGTAGGCCACTGGGGGTTTAAACCGGTTCTAGGGTGCACCAAACCTCAAACTTACCCTACTGTTATCCCATTAAAACAGGACAGTGTAAATAAAGAAATCCCCGCCATGATTTAATCTCTAACCATCAAGGCAGCATCAAAAGGCAATATAAGTAAAACACAAATATGCTTGTGTAAATATAATACAAAAATACAATAGCCTAGAAAGCCGCAATGAAGGTACTCAATGACTTTTCAGAAGCCAGAGCAGTAAGAGAATACACCATTAAAGGCACGACAAGGCAACTTAAGACTTTCATTACCAGTATAAAATCATTGTGCTTAACTGGATATGAGATTGTCTGAGACAAGATCACATTTTGGAAAAGGTAACAAGTCACAAGTGCTCTTTCGTTCGTGAACAGGTTTTATATGCATACTATTACATCGACACTGGCCGAACATGATCATTGGTCGTGATCATCCTCGATGCTTGGCTTTAAATACAAACGTCTTAACACTTTGTGCAAAAAAAAAACACACAAAAAAACGGAACCGTATACTTTTTTCCTTTTTGTTTATTTATTAATTTATAAAATAGTGCATTATCATTTTGTCGTTCTGTCTTTGTCCGCCAATCAAAAACGATATCAGTATTTCGGTAAAACGACTGCCGCTTTATGTGTTTTTTCAATCGTGCAAACTCGACTAATCCCGTCATTCTTCGGGATCATACCTCGTGTGTATTTCGACGGATCGGTATGAAAACAATCTTGATATTTTGTTAAACGGAAGGCAACGGGACAGATAATTGTGCACTGTTGCCATATAATCAATATGAACGTTAGCCACACATGTTGATGTATGATTTGCGTTTCATGCTTGTGATTTACAATACACATTGCAAAACTTTGATGAATACTTTAATTTTGAATGCGAATTCCTTTTGGTGGGAATCTAAAGCGCTCCATGCTAGTATGACGTAACCGATATGGAAACCTTCTGGATACTTTCGTGATATGCATACATTTTGGCCAATATTATATCGCACAACTGTCATTAGCCAGACAGCAGTAAACGAATTTTAACCGTTATTGTCACGTGACCGATTAGTAAACATCCAGTAGTTTGTGCAGACTCTCATTCAATTTGCCAATTTCGTAATTGACGACGAATTTCAAAGTCAATAGGGTATATTTAGGTAGAGCAATGTTGCAGAAACGAAGAATAATGTATATCTGAGCCAACCGCTAGGTGAAATTTACGGATGGAACAAGAAAAAGGTAAAAACAGAAATCAGGAATAAATAGTGTGTAATGAGAATCTGACCTTGTTTATTATATATACATATACCATGACACTATCTCTTCTTCTCTCTATCCTTCATTCCTCTAAATGAACAAAATGAAAGCCTATGTTTCTACCTGCGTAATGAAGTGTATGTACTCATGATTAGCTGTACTCGGGATACTCGGATATCTGATTCAGTAACTTTAACAACGAGTCAGCTCATAGTGCCCCGAATGTACGTGATCTATAATTTGTAAAGTAGTAATATTAGAACTCGTTTACCTAGTCTCGAGATTCTCGCCTCTCACCGCTGCGGATTCGAATCCTACTGGGAGCTCAAATTGTAAGTGAGAGAGTTTCGATTTCGATTTTTACGGATGACGTGAGATATTAAGTAATCGTTTTACCCAGGAAAAATGAGAGGTCTGCTTTTACCACAAAACAATCAACCGTCATGTATGGCCTTAAATGAGTTAAAATGACGTAAAACACCATTCAAACAAAATTGACCTAGCGGAGTAACGTACGCAATCACTGGATACCATACAACCATGGATCTCTCAAAATTCTGAACACAAGCTAGACCTTCCTGCTCTGTTTGACAGTATCTCCGTTTAAGGATGAGTCCTTCCAGTGGAACTGAATTTTTTTTCACTGATGTTATGAAATGAATGAGAATAATACAACACTTAGATTCTAGTATGTAGAATAAAAAAGTGTTCTAAAAATGTTATCATTTATGTACAATCTACCCTTAAAAAAGTCTTACCTTAAATATGTTATCATTTATGTACAATCTTACCTTAAAAAAGTCTTACCTTAAAAATGTTATCATTTATGTACAATCTTACCTTAAAAAAGTCTTACCTTAAAAATGTTATCATTTATGTACAATCTTACCTTAAAAAAGTCTTACCTTAAAAATGTTATCATTTATGTACAATCTTACCTTAAACAAGTCTTACCTTAAAAATGTTATCATTTATGTACAATCTTACCTTAAAAAAGTCTTACCTTAAAAATGTTATCATTTATGTACAATCTTACCTTAAAAAAGTCTTACCTTAAAAATGTTATCATTTATGTACAATCTTACCTTAAAAATGTTATCATTTTTGTACAATCTTACCTTAAATAGTTGTCATTTATGTACAATCTTACTTTAAAAATGTCATCATTTATGTACAATATTACCTTAAAAAAGTCTTACCTTAAATTTTTTATCATTTATGTACAATCTTACCTTAAAAATGTTATCATTTTTGTACAATCTTACCTTAAATAGTTGTCATTTATGTACAATCTTACTTTAAAAATGTCATCATTTATGTACAATATTACCTTAAACATGTTATCATTTATATTTATGTACAATGTTACCTTAACAATGTTATCATTTTTTGTACAATCTTACGTTAAAAAGTTGTCATTTATGCACAATTTTACCTTAAAATGTTATCATTTATGTACAATTTTACCTTAAAAATGTTATCATTTATATTTATGTACAACGTTGCCTGAACAATGTTATCACTTTTGTACAATCTTACCTTTAAAAGTTGTCATTTATGCACAATCTTACCTTAAAATGTTATCATTTATGTACAATGTTACCTTAAAAATGTTATCATTTATGTACAATTGTACCTTAAAAATGTTATCATTTATGTACAATCTTACCTTAAAAAGTTGTCATTTATGCACAATGTTACCTTAAAATGTTATCATTTATGTACAATGTTACCTTAAAAAGTTGTCATTTATGCACAATCTTACCCTAAAAATGTTATCATTTATGTACAATCTTACCTTAAAAATGTTATCATTTATGTACAATTTTACCTTAAAAATGTTATCATTTATGTACAATGTTACCTTAAAAATGTTATCATTTATGTACAATCTTACCTTAAAAATGTTATCATTTATTTACAATCTTACCTTAATTTTTTTATCATTTATGTACAATCTTACCTTAACAAGTTGATTTGTTTGGGCATCAACCTAAAAATATCCACAACCTTAAACTAAAAACAAATAGCATCCATATAATGCTCATAGTCTTAATAAAGTCAACTTGATCCCAACATTTTGAAATTGATTTCCTTTTGGTTCAAATTAGCCAAATAAAGAAGTACCTTCCAGCCATATAGACGCCCTTCAGGAATGTACATGTGTCATGCTCGAAAAATGAATTATGCTTGACCATGCATTCATTGCACCATGCATTCATTGCAGTATCTCTAGGCTAATTTAACTGTAATGTTATGTAATGATAATGTGAACCTTCAAAACCCCCTATATTTTGTGTATTAAATGTCACCTATATTTTCTCATCGAAATTACTTTTGAGTTTGTGTATATGTACTTTATTTGTAAAGTTTTAAGTGATGGGTAAACCAATTTATACTAGAACGCGCCATCGCAAAATACCCACGTGTTCTTCACACAGGTCAATTCCCTTTAAAGGGACGATATCCGAAACTTTTAGCTTATAAAACACAAACTAATTTCGTTGACAAACATAACACGCCAACCATTATTGAATATTTACTATTAAACTAAAACCAAGATTGTTTGACGGAATTCAATAGCGGTACAAAAAAAGAAGTTCCGCTTCATGGGGTTGAACTCGTAATCGACACTAAAATTATACTCCGAGTTTTTAAATAATAAATCATTTGACATGCTGTGTATCTATTTAATAGACGACTGGTATACCAATTAATGTGCAAAAGTATGAACAAATTACACCATAATTAAACTAGACGGGGTTGTTTTTGTAGCTCTGCATGTCGTCTCATATGATGAGCATTTGTGCCAAGTTTTTTCAAAATCCCTCAAGCGGTTCAAGCGATATGGTGGAGGCACGAAATATAGTGCATATGACCTTCGACCTCTAAGTGTGACCTTGACCTTGAACGGATGTGGCTGAAAGTTGCGCTCTGCACGTCATCTCAATATGGTGAACATTTGTGGCAAGTTATTTCAAAATGTCTTAAGCGGTTCAAGAGATATGGTGGAAAAACGATTTGTGACGGACATATTTGTTTTGTGACGGACAGAGATCCCGATAGACATCAAGCTAAAACCAATACTTCTCCCCAGTATGTGGGGAGACATAATTATTAGTGTATTTAATGGCCCCCTACCTCCAGGCCCACCGATGACGTAGGAGGAAACAAAAGTATACTATGTAATCCCATCATCATAATGTTTCATTTAAGACATAATTATCAAATACACCCCCCACACCCCCCGACACACACACCCGCCCCAACCCTAGGCCCCCGTGCACAGACGTCCAAGTTCGAAATAATAAAATAGTTTGACATGTTGTTTATCTTTCAAAGACGATTAATACTCCAAGTTATGGGCAAAAATATAGAAAAATGACACCTTGTGGGCGCGGAGCCATCATCATAATGTTTCATTTGAGATATAATTACGAAAAAAATCAAACAAAAAAGTCCGAGTTTGCGAAATATTAAAATCGTTTGACTTGTTGTTTATAGACGATTATATATACCAAGTTATGTGCAAAAAAATGAAAAAATGACAGTGTGTGTAATTGAATTTTTAGTGTATTTGACCTTTTGACCCTCCCTGAGGGCCCCTGGGCTCGGAGCCAAAAAATAATCTTACTTTTGCACGCCGTCATCATATGGTGAAGTCATACCCTAAGTTTGGTTGAATTCCGTTCAGCGGTTTAGGAGGAGATGCGGTAACGAAAGGACGGACGGACGGACAGACGGACAAACGGAGGCGATTTTAATATACCCTGTTGTTTTAAAAAACGTGGGTATACTAATGGATTTCTAGATAAGACTGAAGACATTGCTATTGTTAAAGTAGCTATCCCGCCAACAACAGCCGAAGTTTACAACATGTGTACACTGTTTCTAAACTTACTGACAACGAGGTATACACAACAAAATTTCTAAGTATCAACTTTTGTATCTTAACTAATTTTCTTATTTTAAATATATTTTAGAATAGATATATGATAAGTATTTTGTTTTGACCCATAGTTTGTAAAATATTTATTTTTTGTTTAAATTGTCATCTTTTGAGAGTTACCCTCTCTTTATATAAAAACATTAAATGTACTGATAAAACACATAACTTGAGTCAAAGATCGCTTAAAGATATAAAATTCTTAAAATTGGTATGAAATAATAGAAAAAAACATAAAGATTTGACCCATTTATCGCAAATTTTCCGTCTATAAAAAAATGAAGTATGGATAATCTTAAATTACCTCCCTTTAAATGGAATATTGTTTGAAATTCAAGTAACTGTAATTCAGCGTTAACATTACATATTTCGAAAAATTATTTTGCAGACGCATTTGTAGTGGTAATGCTAGTAAAACAGGATGTCAAAATAATTTTAACTGGCATATTTTAGAATTAGGAACATCGAAAGCTTCACTAATTCGAAGTACTTAATAAAATCCTATATACCCAGTTGTATAAGTGTTATAACTTATTTCTAAGAAAACACATTGACTTAAACGTTTTAAAATATGTTCATGCAATCAGAGCTGACGATTTACACTCGTTATTTTGCAGTTTAACCGTATCTCTAATCAAGCTCAAAATACACAAAACAATGAGAATATTATTGACATATTCTTAGGCTGGTACTTAGCAATTTGGTTTAGTGTATATATAATATATATATTTTGAGAATCCAAACGCTATAGACAGAATATAAACGGCTTTTACCGCCCAGGCCAAACCCCAAAACTGGAGCATCGAATTAAGATTTACCAACTCATAATTCATTTTACGCATATGCAATCGCGGTAGTTTAGACACCAGTGAACAATCCTATACTTTTAATCAGCGCATATGCATTATTATATGATCTGAACATCTGGATGGAGTTTTGATGAACAATTATGTAGTGCAATTTTTGCCGTTATTTGGCGGGTTAGTTACTTTGATATTCAATTTGCGTATCAGAAATATGTCATTGGTGCACAAAAATAGTCATTTTTCAATTTAAAATAATTAATAAACTATTGCATTTTTTTTGTTCTGTTGATTTCTTTTTCTAGATATTCATTTTCTTAAATAAATGATGAAAGTACTTGATCTAATGCCCTAATTTGTGCTTCACATGCATATTGCATCAAATTTGTTTTCAGTGTCACATGTTGGAATATCATCTATTCAACATCACCTGAAGCGACCCAGCCAAACCATGTTTAATATTGAGAGTTTTGGAAAACTTAAACAGTTATAAAAATCGAATGACAAAGAAAGACGTTCATTTGAAGATTCTATCGAAACGGATAGATATGGAAGCCGCCATTTTGAGAGCTATGACATCACAGTTCTAAATTTCCATCTATGGAATATTTTTAAATTATGAAAATTTACTGGTTATAGAGAAACGGTTGTCAAGTGTCAAAATAAGGGTTCTATGATAAAAACGCACCGAAAAAGATAGACAAATGAAAACAACTGTATGAAAAATATGTAAACTTAATGACACTAATGTTTTATATGACCAATAAAGGCTTTTGCATTCATTTGCAGTGATTTTCTTTGCGTTAATTGATATTTATCAATATACTATATATGGTAATTTTGACTTCATAGTTCTAAAAATGGCGGCTATCCTACCCGTTTTAGAACAACCTTCAAATGGTCATGTCATTTTTGTTTATCATCCAATTTGGAAATTCTTTCACCTTTTGTCAAGGTTTTCATAAGTCTCAATAACAGATCTGTAGGCTATGTCGCTTTATTCCCTTTAACATCGGTAAAACATTTACTTGCAAAGCATATATTAAGCGATTTTCACCTTTCTGTTTTTGCACAAGAACTGCCCAAATCAAACAGGACTGGCATCAACTATTATCTTTCTCGATGCGTTTTTATCATAGAACCATAATTTCGACACTTGAAAACCGTTTCTTAAGTTCATCGAAAGCAGCTTGCTAAATCAGGCAAAAAATAGTTTGTAAAAAATGTCACTATGTACAGCAGGTCAATGTCTCTAGAGGTTATCTTAAAACACGTGTTTTCTGGTGACATCAGTATTCATGATTGCCACATGGTGTGCCGATTGCCATTTGTTGTTAGTTAGAATTGCAATCATCCCACTCTTCCTATGGCTTTACATGTTTTCCCCTCCAACAAAAGATATAAAACAGGATTTGCTGCTGAATTTGCATACCCGAACCATATGGAAGATAACATAACATAATCCGGAATTGAGTATCCAATAAAAACGTCTAAAACATTAAAAAAGCAAAACGGTATCCAGCAAAGAAGAAAACATCCTGTCAGCATTGCAATTGTCCTCGTGACGCGTAAATTACGCGTTTCCACGACGTTGCGTTGGTCACGTGATATTGCTCTTTGGACAGTTCTACGTCGTTGAACGCATTTCATCACACGAATGTTGCATAACACGATGAAAACTCCAGGTACCACAACTGTCAGAAAAGACGAGATTACTGCAAACCATTTGTTTACAATAAAAACGCACGCATTTTGCAAATCAAATATACACTGTTGGACATATTCGACACCATATATACTGTAACCTGGCATTATTATTCCAAACGAAATCAGTATCATAGTCGACCAACACAGAACGGACAAAAATATCATCGTTATACGATTGCAAATTTTACGGTATGAAAATGGATAGCATATAGCAATAAACCTTTCGAAGGTCAATATTGACAAATGCATGATAGATGATGACGACATCATGACGTCAAAACTGTTTACTATGTCACATGACATGCCACCAAGCAACCTGCGTGTGTCGTAAAAGAAACTAGTTATACTGAAAGGCATTATGGTAACACCAACTGAAAAATCAGCACATGCCAAAGAAAACAAGAAAAAGGTTGTAAAGGTTTTATGTTTTGATTTCAATGACAGCTTGAACATCACTACACCGTTGCATATTATAGTTGCTACCATGACGATAGTCATAATAATAGCCAGCACCAATTTTGAGTTCATTGATATCCTAGGTAGAGTAACTACATCTACGAAACTGCTAGCAGAACAATTAAAAGTATTTACTTTAGTCAAAGTATTTACTTTAGTCCCGTTATCGCCTGGAGTACAAACTGCACACAACTCCATACTCATTGCTTCCTGGGCCATGACGCCAGCCAAAACATAGTAATGTTTGTTTCCTTAATGTGTGTAGGAACGTCGCATTATAAACGTCTTATTAAACACATACGTGTAGACACATACGTGTATAGATATGTTGCTATCTTCAAACAGTTTAACAATTTAATACTCGTCCTTGTACAAATTAAATGTTCAGTTTGTTATGTGTAAATCCATCCCTGTTAGAATGCTTATTAAACTTGTCATAACACTCTTTACAAATATCAAAGTAAATACAATTTCCTTTTTTAAACAAGGTATAATTATTACATAGTTAGGAGAGAACTCTCGCGTTGTATTGTCTCGATGTTATATTCCTTCAGTTTGAAAAGTCACTTGATCTATTATACACAATTGATATCAATCCGATTTGCCAACATCTAGATAGATATATTTTCCTACGAAGTACTATCGGTTTTGTTCTCGTAACCTCAGATTGCAAAAACATCATCAAACCTCTGGCTTAAACAATAAAACATAATCCATTCTTTGAAAGGAATCCAGCGCAAAGACTCCCTCTAGTAAAATCAAATAAGCTGTCGTAGAGAATTGCTTGTTTCATCTTAATAATTGAATAGGATGTAATTTATGTATTAACACATTTATGTAAACAATCAGAAATGCTGTTAAGTTCCATTTCGTCAGCCATTTACAAATTATAAACTCGATGCAAAGATCAAGTTATTAATAATTCAGTCTTCGTAAATATCATGTCTAACGAATAGCTTTGGCCAATTAGACACTAATGGATAATATATATATATGCTTTTTTGTATCCTCTGTTACAACTTCAGCGCGAGAGACTAACTTCCCGACAGTTATTGCTTTTGAACCCGCGTTCCAAAATCGTTCCAGATTCACCAGTTTTAAATCTGATTAACCATTTCTCATTTTATTATCAGCCGACTCCAGGTTACACAATTTTTTTGGTATGACTCCAAAACCAAAAAGCTATCGCTTGTTCAGATATCTTTTCTTTGTATGTTCGGCAAATATGCAAACGAACGACATTTTCTTTACTACTGTAATCAAACAACGTTTATTTATACTGTTTGTTGTTTTTATTTTAATGCGTGTTTTTTTGGTGGACTGTTCTGTGAAAGCTACATTTTCCTGTCCGACTTTTATAAGAACACTTATTTCTTCGCAAAAATTAGCAATGCATATAAATGTGTATGCATCTTTAATTAGAAGTTTTCAGAATAGTTTGCTGATATATATAGTTTAAATGGCTCGATAATGTTGCTTTCCTCTTTAATTGTACGATGACCGGACAGGCTGTGGACCCTATGATGACGCCTACCTAAAGCCCATTGGGACGGTGGCGTTTAATGCTTGTCTATGATCTTTCTTGTCGTACCCTTAATGGTTTATTCTCTTGTTGCTCTGGCTTCTGCCAAGTATTGCGTACCTTCATTGTGGCTTTCTAGGCTATTGTTTTTTTTGTATTATATTTACACGATTATATTTGTGTTTTACTTATACTGCCTATTGATGCTGCCTTGTTGGTTAGAGATTAGATCATGGCGGGGATTTCTGTATTTACACTGTCCTGTTTTAATGGGATGACAGTAGGGTCAGTGTGAGGTTTGCTGCACCCTAGAACCGGTTTAAATCCCCAGTGGCCTACTTTGCCACTGACCGTTCCAAGGCGGTAGCCCTAGTGTCAACCCTTTTGTGTTTGTGATGTCGTTTGCATTTAATATTACTTTTGCCTTCTTGTTTGTCTGTTTGCGTGTCATAATTGGGTCATAACCTCTTTTGATACACTTTTTAACAAGTTTAACAAAGATAGTATGAAAGTGATCATGACCAAGAATCTTACGAAGTGTATAAATCACATCACCAAAGAAGTCAGGTTGTGATAGTCCTTGTCGCAGAAGAATCAATCAGTATATACAAATAATACAAATATCTTTAGTCAGCAATTAAACATACAACACATGTTTATAGCCTACACAATTACATGAAAATATGAAGATAGTGAGAACATGAACACTTATCCATATTAAACAAACAAACATGCAATTACATTATACCAGAATTACTGAGAAGCACATTAAAATCGCTGTCATGAAAAATAAGAATTTAATAAATTTCCTTTATATACTATTCTTTAGTTTGAGAGCATAGAATGTAATTTTCACTAAATTTACAACTGAACATTTTGTCTTTGATGTCATAAGCGAATAAAACTTTTTAAAATTTGGCCATCGGCAATAATAAGGTTTAAGATATGTATGTCTTTATTCTCTATAAATGGGACAAACAAACAAAAAGTGATATTCGTTTTCAATAAAATTATTAAAATTGTTCATACTATCTTTGTTAAACTTGTTACAATGCTTATCTTCACCCCTATGGATACTTTCATATCTTCCGCTTTCTATGGCGAGGTTAAGCGAAGACAATCTAAATCTTCAAAGATTCTAATGTTTTTATCCATATCAATATCTAAATAATTTTCCAAGTTAAAATCGTGCTTAAAACGACAGTAAGTAACAAGTCTGTTAGAATTATTTACATTTGCATTCCAGCTTTGATGATATATTGATGTAACTAAATGTTTGTCATACATAACGTCTCTAATATTGATTGTAAATGGAATGACCAATTTGACCTGTTATATGATGTATTATTGTCTGCGTCGCTTTTTTGTAATTTATATATATTTTTTTGCAATACTGTTATCTCCTAATTTCAATAAGTTATTTAATCCAATACTTTACCATATTTAGTTTTCTCTTTATACATATTCTTTTCACTGTTTTTAACCAAATATAATTACTCATTTCTAAGAAATGCAAACTGTTTGACACTTTAGCAGCATCTGTATTAATTTATAGTTCGGAAGTTTGGGGACCACATGATGCAATAGACGTTGCACTTATACACAAGACATTCTGCAGGATGAATTTATCCGTAAAACACCCCCGGTATCCATATAATATGAACGCGGGTCGAACAAGGCCATACGCGGGTACGGAAAAGACGCGCCACATTACATGTACGCTCAATATTTGTCATTTATTTAAATATTATATTCGTTATATAATTAGTTTTTGCTTTGTTAGATTCCCTGAACAAACTTTCTGAGTTTTTATTGATATAAACAATCTGTGCAAGTTTGGTAAAGATCAAATAATAAATTAAAGTGCTAGAGTGTTTACAAGGCAGAAAATGGCATTTTTCAGAAAAACAAGGGCCATAACTCTAGTGTTACAAATTTGATTTGATGGTTTTAGAACTTGTGCGAGCTCTCATTGATATTACCAACATGTGCAAGTTTGGTAAAGATCAAATAATAAATGAAGGTGCTAGAGTGTTCACAATGCAGAAGATGGCATTATTTTTCAGCAAATCAAGGGCCAAACCTCCGGTGAAACTAATCCGATCAGGTTGTTTTTCGAATTTTTCCGAGCTTTCATTGATATAAAGACCCTGGTAAAGTTTGGTAAAGATCCGATTAAAAATGCTAGGGTGTTCACAAGGCAAACGTTAACGGACGACGACGGTCAACGACGGACGACGAACAACTCACAATCATATTAGCTGGCCTCTGGCAGGTAGAGCTAACAAGTGATTCGTAGAAAATATCAGCATAAGCTGGCCTCTGCTGACCTGTGGCAAGTAGAGCTAAAAAATCAACTTTCAATTTCTATATGACTCTCATATGATATTTATATTATTCTTATATGTAAGGTTTTATTTAAGAATCATTAACTGCTCCGTTTATATAAGTAACATATAAGAATCATATGAGTCTTATTTGTGGCAACTTTGGTAGTGTACTACTAGTAGTTACCACTAAAGAAGCAACTATTGTTCTGCGCGCTTGTTTCAGCCAAAGTTTTTTTCTGCAGTTAATTGAGTAATTTGAATACAGTAGCTTGAGTAATTTAAATAATATGTACATCAAATATAAATCATTAGAACTGGTATTTTAGTGGTAAATAAAATACCTTTTTTTTGAAAATCGGTTGAGAAATAAATATTTTACAGCTCAAATGATTTTTTGATGGGGCTTTTCCATCCGACATGTCCTGTAGGGTACTTGTAAGGCACACAACAGTTATACCTTCACACTGTGCAGCATGGCTCCCTGTAGAAATACCCGGAGCATAACATTTGCCCCAAAATTGTTATATTAAGCCGAAAGTCATTTCGGATGATAACTGCTCGATGATTCCTGGTATCATGAATACCGAAATATCAGTCAGAAAAATTAGTAAATGTTGTCAATTGTTAAGATAAACCTGTAACATTGTATGCAGAACAATCACTTGGTACATGCGAGTCCTATCAAGATATGGAAACATCAACACATCATGTTGCTGTAACAAATGAAGTTTTAACCCAAAGTTGTCAGAGTGAACTAACAGAACATCTTCATGACATCTGGAAAAGAAGTTCAGTTCACTTATCTGAGCCCGAGAGCAAGCAACTAGCTCAGCTATTGACAAAATACAAAAGTTTCTTTGCTCAATCCTCAGGTTGACTTTAATAGAACGGAGGTTGTTTCTCCTACGGTCTGTTCCTGACTCTCCAAGGATGAATTCATACCGGTCAATAACATCAACTGCATTGTGGATGGTCCTGCAGTCATGGTCAACGCAGCAGCATTTCATGTCTAACGGAATCAACTTGTAAAGTTGGTTCAGGGCAATGGTTTCCCTTGCTGAAGTATCCAGAGATGGATATGCCTTCTTGGCTAGCTGGCGAAGATCATCCCCTAAGGCTTGAGTGCCTACTTCCCCCAAACCTTTTCTCATGTTGGAAACTAACGTGTGGTAATGACGTTGCTTTTCGCTTTCAAGGCTCATATAGTAGGTACGCGCAGGTCCTCGGAGACTGGCAGCCAAGAGTAAAACTTTACTGCGGCTACTCCAATTTGATAATTCCGCGCAGTCTTCAAAATGGCAGAATAAGCCAGAATAAGCCTCAGGTTTTATATGAGGAAACTGACTATGTGGGGCTCTAGACAGATTTGTTTCTTGAATTCATGGACTTTATCTACCGGTATATGGTCTCTTTGATCGGTCCTATCATATGGCTCCATTGGTGGGAATAGACTGCTCTGGTTATTGTCAGGATGCTGCCTATGACTATTTGGACTTTGGTATCTGGTATTCGTCAAGGGGTCTCTGTGCATGTTTACATGGTCTCTGTAATTAACATGCCTAGGGCTTGGTGATCTGTGGTTATTACGACTATGGCTTGGTCTACGGGATGGCCTTCGCTGTACTTGGGGAACTGGGCTTCTCCTTTGGCTGTGTGGGGAAACCTAGTCTACTGAAAAGTTTTGTTGTTCAACAACATAGGCTTGGTTTTGATATCCATCTTGTAAATAGAGAACTGGGCTTCTCCTTTCGCTATGTCGGGAACCCTGGTCTCTCGACAAGTCTTGTTGATCTCCATCGTCAGAACAGTTGCTCATGTTGTCCTCGTCAATCACTCTAAATTGCACTTTAAAATCTTCACTTATAGTAATGTTTGCAAATAGATTTACTGTACTGTACTGAGAGTAAAGAGATTAAGTGATAACACTGCTCCCTAGCGAACTCCTTGTAGTTTCTTAGGTGTGGGTTCTAGATGCTATGGAGAAATAACATCCCACTCTTCTGACACCAAAACTGTTACAACCCTCACACAGGTTTTGAATAACAGAGAGAAAGCCAACAGATTTTGTTTAACACTTCTTTTAATAGCATTAAGTAAATTATGTGATATTTCTAGAATAACCGAAAATACCGTTCTATTATAAAGCGGGGGCTTCTCATATAGATAAACTAGTACGACTATTAAAGCAATAAACCTTAAACTTGTTTGCTTACTTAGCTGTGGAGACAGATCTATGTAGATTATCGTTAGGCCTTTTTTTTTATGTTCCCGGGAAATCAGACTTTGACCGTACTGGTACCGGTACAAATATTCGTACCGTACTAACGATGGAGATGACTAATAGTTGTTCTCCAACTATATATAGAGGCTACGTAGTAACACGTACCCAATATTTAGTGAGTAAACCGCTCTGAATTGTTTGTCATTTAGTTAGACGGTCGTTGAACTAGCTTTCTATATGGTAATCAATACGGAGTTTTCTAAACTATATTGATTGGGTTACTTTAATGCAAATTTAGGTTACTGTTCTTAGCTAGCCTAGACGGTCGTCGTATTGGGTTAGAACAGACCAACGACATATCTATTTGCTGCATGTATACACGTATATTCGTCGTCATCATTTTGTTTTCTGTTGTTCAATACATCCATCTTTAAAACCATATCCTAAAGCATAATCCACATTGTATACAATTTATAAACTACCCATGACAATATCATATCCCATATTTACTATACACCTCCTCAATAGGAGATATACCTCCTTCAAAGACCTATAAGGTAATAACATAAATCTTGTCCTTTCATTTAACTATCTTTGGAAGGAAATAATCCACCTATGATTTCAATCTAAAGACTGCTCGTACCATTTTTGAGGCGCCTGTCTTCAGGCGCTTCATTAGTATCGTCTTCATCAACACTTCTCGGTATATGATTGGTTTTCACAAAGGTCACAGGGGTCAAAATTCCATTTCCCTCAGTGTAAATACGTCTTAAGAAATAGTGCACATCGTAATTTAAGTTTTGACCATTTCGCAACAAAAATTGTGCCATTAGAATAGAAAAGAGTAGAATAAATTAAGACATTTGTCTAAGTTTAACTCAATGTTTTTTGGACTACATCGGTATTTTGGGTCGAGCATCTCGACTAGCTTGCGGAGTAATAGCTTGCTAACGATCCGTGACTGGAGTATTAAGAAATGACTAATGACCCGTCACCGGAGTATTAAGCCAAGAAAACCTGCACCGTTGTCTTACGGTGTTTTTCAAATCTATTACTTGCTGATACAACAGTACACACTTTAATTTCTTGTTAATCTGGTTATTTGAGGCCTTTAGTATTATCAAACTAATTCAGCTCGTGAGTGCACGTGCTACCAGCGTGTATCTGAAGTAGTTACATATGTTGTTGTATTGAAACGGGTCTACATACATGCATATCCCAGTTGCATGTCTGTATATATTTACTCTAGATGGAATGGAAAAGATCATTTAGCATAATCTATAATAGTTCTTATATTCATAAGCAAGTGACGAGGTATTAATCATAGTGGTCCGATATGATGACCATTATATTATGACATTCGCAAAGATAACGTATATTGAATTTCAATCAAGATTATTGATACACAAAACCAGATTATAGCTGACATTATCACACAACGGGAGTGTTATATTGCCTTATATAACTTTCATATATAACTAGTGTTATTACTATGCAAATGAGCTCCGATTCTTTGCTCGGGTGTTTAACTGTTTCTGTTTAGCTCTGTTTGCATGTATAAGTGTAATACCGGAGTACCGACGCAAAGGTTATATGACGTCCTATTTTAGATAATATATAGGCTTAAGTAAATATTCTATAGGCAGTCATTCATTATTAGAGCAGGCTTCCTTTCCAGTATATCACCTAATACCTATCTTTAATCATTGCCCTCCCCAGTGTGGCCTTCTAGCGGCTCTGTGTGGACAAACACCCTTCCTCAGACGAAGGTCTCTAGACGGTATTAAGAGAATTCGGATGCTGAGGACGGGTGACTGACAACCCGCACTGGGTATTTTTATCATTTTTTGTAACCTTTTATATGCAATATATTTTAAACGTCCCAGTAAATTAAACACGGGAGCAATGGTCAGACAACATATGGATAATGTACATATATAAATAAATAATTAAAACATTGTTAACTTACTAGAGACTATTTTGATAGTTCACACACCCCTGACCCCCAGCTGGTACTGTAAATTATTTAAAAAAAACAAAACTTTGGTGAACCCCATAATAGGGGCATATATTAAAGTGTCTGTTTAGTTCTTGTCATTTCTTCAAAGATGATAACGTTAAAATAATCTCCTTAAAATAATTATAATTAATGAATAAATAAAATAAACTACCCAGAAACGCTCGCCAAAAGGCCTTGTACCATAGGGCGAATAAAAATAAAAAATTATAGTAGTACTATTTAAATGCATAAGGATATATGAAGGAGTTAAAGTCATTTAGTGCATAACCAATGTTTGGATCTACCAAGCAGATTGGAATTATTTGTCAAATTATTGTGACTCGTTTCATTATTTTAAAACTACATGCTGGACTTTTTACCATCAAACTTTGGTAATAGGACATTCATAGAAAGTGTGGAGTTTAAAGTCTAGTGGACGTTGCTGCTTTAAAACCTTTTTTCACAGTGACTATCGATAGGATTGGCTGTGTTCATATTCGAACTTGCATTCTACTTATTTAGACCTGGAATTCAATACATTTACAACTGTCAATGTAAACTATTGGCAGATCACTGATTAATGTAATTTTGAAAGGCATTACCTATATCCATATTGATAGGAGTGACACCTAGTTTCCTGTAATGTAGTCTAACTACCATTATAAATGTTATCAATATCAACGCTGCTATACCACCTGTGTGCTAATGTTAACGTTAAATAAATGTACACAGACCTCTATTCGACTTCTGTGTGACCAATCTGCAATCCCTCCACAACTTCATGCATATGTGTGAGTGTGACTGAACAACAACAACTCACCGCAAAACTACCAACAACGCTCAACATGGCAGCAAGACATGATTTTATATATGGTAAATTAGGTAGAATGTCATTCGTATCTAAGAGGTATCTCATGATTGTTAAATACGGGTTAAAGATTTGAATATGAGGGAACAAAATCATGTTACAATTGTTTATAATATGATGTTAATTTGATTCCATATTCATTAGCTTAATAAAACAAAGACTGACAGATTATTTAATTCAAAACTGGAATGACAGGTTACACATATCAAGCAGAGCGGTGTTCTACAATACCATTGCATGTTTTCAATTCCAACCTTATCTCGAAAATATAAATGTGTACGCATTTTGTCAATCACTTACAAAGTTGCGATATTAACATAAGAAATGTTATGCTATATAGATATTAAATTGTGGATATGTTCTTGTATAACATGTTGAGTATAGTTGACTTATATTATTTTCAACAACAACAAAATAGTTTCTGACCTTGACATAGTAAATAAAACTCCTAAGGAATGTGAATGTAACACATCAAAATCTTGCTATGCTCCAGCAGGTCATGTCATCACTTGTAAATTTGATATTTTCGGCATCTGTTTTCGAAAGGTATTAAGTATAGATTACCTTCTACTATCGATGTTAATGCCTGTCGTGCTCAGATCGCCCAATCCATTGAGGATTTTAGTATAAACTTACGTATTAACTTTTATAATGCTAACCCCTCTTTACTTCCTCCGAGACCTAGGTTGTCCTTTCGTAATTTAAAATCGGGAATTCAAGAATTTCATACTAAATTTGTTTTAGTTTCAGCTAATAAAGCATCTAATAATGTAGTTATTGTTTGACACCTACATAATGTTTTATCTCTGGAACTCGGTAGGACTAATTCGTATACACCAGTTCATTCTACTGAGGATGATGTTGTTTCCACACATATCATTCGGTGCACTACTTTCAAGGCTGGTAAAGACGAAAAGCAGAACAAACACCTCTCGTTATCTGGATGATAACATATCAAACATTGACAACCCTTTCTTTTCTACTATGGTTAATAAAATATACCCTAAAGAACTTCAACTTAACAAAGCTAATATTTCTGATACCAACGATTCTTTTCTTGATTTACATCTCTCCATTGAAAATGGTGAAATAATTAGCAAAATATATGATAAAAGAGATGATTTTAATTTTGATATTGTTAATTATCCCCATTTATATTGGAATGTTCCCCGAGAAACTTTTTATGGGGTCTATGTGTTTCAACTTATTCGTTTTTCTAGAGCTTGTACTCGAGTTGAGGATTTTAATATTCGTAATCTTTTTTATAACTAAAAAGCTACTCCATCAGGGTTACCGTAACCATAAACTTCGTAAAACCTTTGCAAAATGTTATTTATGATCTTTCCAAATATAATAGTAATTTAAGAAGTCTTCTGCGACAAGGACTATCGCAACGTGATTTACAAACTTCGTAAGTTCTTTTGTCATGATCTTTGTTAAACTTGTTAAAAGGTTTATCAAAAGAGGTTATGACTCTATCATTTTGCAACGCGCTGCATGCTTTGTGGTGGACCCATTTACAGTCCTCCATTGTGCTTACCTTTTTAATTGTGCGATGACCGGACAGGCTGTGGACCCTATGATGACGTCTACCTAAAGCCCAAAAAGACGGTGACGTTTGATGTTTGTCTTGTCGTGCCCTCGATGGTTTATTCTCTTGTTGATCTGGCTTCTGCCAAGTCACTATTTGTGGCTTTCTAGGCTATTTTTTGTTGATATATTTATATATGCAAGAGCATCTTTATGTTTTACTTGTAATGCTGTCTTGTTGGTTAAATAATAGTTCATGGCGGGGATTCTTTATTTACACTGTCCCGTTTTATTGTGTTGACAGTAGGGTAAGTGTGAGGTTTGGTGCACCCTAGAACCTGGTTTATATCCCCAGCGGCCTTTTTAACCACTGACCGTTCCAAGGCGGTAGCCCTATTGTCAACCCTTTGTGTTTGTGATGTCTTATTTGACTTTTTATTCATCTTTACATTTTTTCTTTATTTCTATGTCTGTTTGTGGTTGACTGTCGTCCTTGAATGCCGTTTTCCCTGTTCGATTTTTAACTTGTGTTAATGTACATATGTTCATGCAAATTTATAAACACCTTCTCGTCAATGCACAGGAAATGTGTACATGCATATGCAAACTCTTTCATTCTGATTTCATACTTGTTGTCTTATAACCACTACTCCCAACTAAATTCCGTTATGTTTATTTCGCTCTTCGGGGCATTTAATTTTATTAGATACTGGGACCATACGCCGTACGACATGGGGAAGCAATTAACTCCATGTCCACCGCCGTATGCATGCCATCTTCGGGATGGTTAAAATTGTGTATTATTGATTTTATGAATATTGAGTTCTGCTCAACCCGGGGCTAGAGGGCGTGAGCGGTAGCTAGCATATTTCACTACCGCTCATGAACAGTCTCAATCAAACCGAGACTGCAATATTTCGTATGTGTCGTGCTCGGCCATTTCCAAAGGTCCATTATTATACTCTCTTTTACATATACCAACTGCACGGTTACCATGTATTACTCTGTATTTGTATCCGCATGGGCTTTATAGCCTATTAGAATTTTGAAATATATCTATCTATCTATCTATCTATCTGTCTGTCTGTCTGTCTGTCTGTCTGTCTGTCTATCTATCTAATCTGTCTGTCTGTATATCCTTATAACCGGAAATCCGTAAATATCATGTTTAAATTTGTTGAATTGTTCAAAAGTCAAAACATATCAGTTTAAACAAACTGGGTCTACATGTACAAGGTATATATATTAAGAAATGAAATAGAATATTCATCATAAATTTTAATGAACATGGTTAAATATCTGTATGTGTATATAAATATGCTTTTGCAAGTACTATACTAATATTTTTGAATGAGTATACATATATATGAGTATGTATACACGGGTTTACGTGTGTGTATGTGCGGATGAGTCTAATATGCATTTATTCACATGTAATACGACTAATAATGACGCAAAACACAGTAGATAATGTTTAATCTAGTTCGAAAAATATTCTTGCTATATGGTGAACACCTTCTCCACGGTAGACGTTTATGCAATTTTTCATCGAGATAATGAATTCCACATTCCAGATTGTTGTAATATCAATGGCATCTTTTATTGCTTATTTATGTATTAAAATATCACTTTCTGCCATTATTATATAATCATGTTTGTACCTCACAGGCAGATGTCTATTGGATTTGAAATAATCTTCTCTAAATTGTTATTACATATTCAATTTCATCTTTTCTAGAAGAAACTAATCCTCCAAATAACGGCAACATTACACAACAAAAACTGTTTATCAAAACTCTAGCCAGATGTTCAGGTCATATAATAATGTTTGGGGTTTGGCCGTGCTGGTTAAAAGTTAAAGTTTGTATTGTGTCTATAGAGTTTGGATTCTCAAAATAGGTAAATTAGATGTAAAGCTCGTCGTTAATAGGTTTACTGGTGTACATACGAGGGGCATCCCAGAAATATTGAGACTTTTGCTATAACATTTTTATTTTCTATTCATTTAAAAAGATATTTGGCACCAGTGCAGTTTCATATACTATCTTCTATTTCCGAAAGTGACAGTATTACTGATGGCACGAAACACAAGTTTTGTCGTCGCTATAGCAACTATATAATGCTGATGCGGGGAGGGTCTAAACGGTCTCTTGGGTTGCTTAAGCAATAGTGATATTACCAGTGAATATAGACGTCAAATTTGGCGCGCCTTAGTGTGTGTGTTAGACGATGTCACACGCACACGCTCAGTAAATTTTGACGTCATATCCGTTTCCGTTAGTAAACAGTCGGTAAACATTGAGTAGCATCAAACTTAAAGATCCGAAGAAAATGACGTCAAAAGATCCGCATGAATGTCGCGCAGTAATCAAATTTTGTTGTGAACTTGGGCAGACACCTACCCAAACATTTAAAATATTTAACCGATCGTCTATGAAATCAACTGTATCTCGTGCACTCGTGTTCAGGTGGCACAAGCGTTTTAGTGAAGGACGTGCATCGTTACAAGATGATGAAAAGAGTTGAACGTGTTTGACGTCAATGTTGCAGTTCACGACGTCGTGACGTCGCTATGACCGCCTCAGCATAGTACTACTTGCACAGATGTGAATATTTTCAACATTATATGTACAATTATCATGATTCTCGGTGATCTGGTGCACAAAAGATGAAACTATATTTCTTGTTTTTTTAATGTTGTATTCCCAACGACCTTTGAATAAGAGCAAAAGTCTCAATACTTTTGGGATGCCCCTCGTATATTGTACAATGTGACTGTTGTTGGTGGTATAGCTGCTTTAATATCTATAACTTGGTTACACTGGAGCAAAGAAGTCATATATATATAAAAAATATAACAATCCAACACCTGAGCTTAAAGGGACACATGGCAATCTTGATTTTTGTAAAACTCACGACGTCCCGATATTTTTTCTACATAAAATGCATTTGTTCCGTCATTGATACTAATTATAAGAATAGTATAAAGCAAATTGTTTTTGCATATTACTAACTGTTGATTACATTTCACCGACATATGGTTAAATAACGAAGAAAAGCTGAACGTGCAAGCATATTAAAAGTCAAAATGATACCGGATTAATACATTGAGAGGATAATTTTAATGCTTGATAAAGATTTCAAGATGGCCGTGTGTCCTTTGATTTGTTTGCATGGTGTTGTGCATCATTTTCAGGCAGACCACCCAATATTCCTGGGTAGAACCAGTACTGCTCACCTCCCGGTACTGCACACCTCCCGCCATACGTAAGAACCGACACTTCCTCACTTACAAGTCGAACTCCCAGTGGGATTCGAACCCGCAGCGGTGAGAGGCGAAGGTTTACAACGCAACGTCGTTAACCATTCCGCCACGGAGACGCTAGACGTGTGCCCCTTTAAACACTATTTAGAATCAATGTTGAATGTTTTAAAATAATGAGCCCAACAAATCAGTTGATTACCTCAACAGTAATATTCTTGAGCTAAACAATTATATTACGGAGCTCAACAAATATTAACATTTCATTAAGTGATGTCAACAAATCAGTTGATTACCGCAAAAATTATATTTAACAAAAATACCTATAAAAGTGAAAATTCCTGAGTACCCACCTAAGAATATGTCAATAGTATTCTCAATGATTTTGTATTTCATGCTTGACTGTAGATACGGTTAATCTGCACAATAATGAGCTTAAATCGTCTGCTCTGATTACATGAACACATCCTAAAGCTTTAACTCTTAGAACTAATTTTAAAACATGCAAATTAAAGTTATTTTGACAGCCGTTATTACTAGTAATACAACTACAAATGCGTTTGCAAAAAAAAACATTTTCGAAATCTTTAATGTTAATGCTGGCTTAGTTACTATAATTTCAAACGATATTCAATTAAAAGGGAGGCAATTTATAAATGCTTCATTTTTTTTTATAGACGGAGGATTTGAAATAAATGGGCGATTGCGGGTCAAACTTTTATGTTGTTTTGTTTTGTTTTTATATAACTTACTACCAATCTTAAGAATCTTATATCTTTAAGGTCTCACTACAGAATTACCTCCCTTGGCCATGACGGTAGGAAAATTACTACACCGTAAAAAACTAGGGCTGTGTTAATCGGTTTGCTCTCAACTTGGAAATGTGCAATCATTCTCTTATTTCTGCCTTCAGGTGACAAGATTGGAACATGTTCATGACTTCTGCCAAGATTGGATGTCACTGGTTGATTTTCGAGAAAGATATGATAATTTGAAAATGGGTAGGAATACAGTTGAATTATCAGTGAAATGGAGCTAGTTTTGAGGGGTGCTGAAAAAGACTGGAATTAATAAAAAAAATCTGGTCAACTTTTGATTTTTTGTGGATATTCTGAGCTTCAGAGGAAGGTTTGCAGATTGCGGGGAGATTTAAAGACCAATGGACATTTTATAGTATGTTTGCAGTGGTCCACAAGTGACCGTTTCTACATATATTATATAGTGTTGATTAATTCACTAGTGAGACGTTAAGCGGGCTTTGATTAATGTTAAGTGTCTCATCAACACATATCATCTTTTCATATAAAAGGATCTAAGCTGTAACAATTCTCAACACAAAACCAATATTTTACAAACTATTGGTCGAATAACTATTCCAAAATATATTTAAACTAAGAAAATGAGTTAATGTACAAATGTGAGTAATTACGATATTTGACAAGTATATATCTACAGATATACGTAATATCAACACATATTTGATTTACTCAACAATTAACTCATGGACTCAACAGTTATATATTAGATATCATTAGTACGCGGTTTATACATCTTACTT
This sequence comes from Cyrtodaria siliqua, assembly GCA_037043455.1. Taxonomy (NCBI): domain Eukaryota; kingdom Metazoa; phylum Mollusca; class Bivalvia; order Adapedonta; family Hiatellidae; genus Cyrtodaria; species Cyrtodaria siliqua. Next base: position 66,136 of record JAWPHD010003287.1, on the reverse strand, counting down.
GCAAATAACTATTATTTTTACTAGTAATTTGAATTCTAACATTTCAATATACATGAATACCTTTACTACTATATACAAAACCCAACTTTTATAATCGGTCACCCAGGTTTTTTGGAAAATAACACGATTACTAAAAACTGAAAACTAGAAATTACCGAAACACATACCAATATTTTATTAAGTTTATCAACGAGGTTTTGAAAAGTGACCAATTATAAAATTTGAGTAGTGTATGTTATAAATGATATAATGAAAATGTGTTCACCTTCAAAATGGGTTAGAATATTGAGTTCTGCTCAACCCGGGGCTAGAGGGCGTGAGCGGTAACTAGCATATTTCACTACCGCTCATGAACAGTCTCAATCAAACCGAGACTGAAAAACACTAACCAAAGGATCATCCATGTAAAGTTTAGTCAAAATTAACCAAGCTGTTTCGGAGGAGAAGCCAGATGGGCCAAATGACTGAATTGCTCACCTGATGACCTTTGTCCACTGTAGATAGTTGCAACAGCAACGAATCGGTGTCCGATTAAAGAGGTCTATTAAGATCAGAAGCAGATGTTTTGTAATATTTCAGAAAATAATTTATTTAAACTGGTACTCACGGGCATGCTAATATCAAACCCCAGGATAACCATTAGAAGAAAGTTGATAGAGGACAATAAGCTCATGCTACAGCAATATATGAAAACCGTATGCCTATGCTTTATGAAAAGAATATAGTTCAGTTGTTTCCCTATTTTAATCTATAAAAAAAAACGTAGTCTGTAGTTGGATTAAAACTGATTAAAGGGTCACCATTTGAATATTTGGCAGAGGACGATAAGATTATATTTCATGCTAATTCTTACGGATGGCGGGAGGTGTACAGTACTGGTTCTACCCAGGAAAAGTGGGTGGTCTGCCTCCACCACAAAATATCGACCGTCATATATAACCTTACATGTGTTGAAAATGACGTAAATCACCAAACAAACAAAACAAACAAAATATTTAAACTCTAGCTCCTTTATTTTCAGAGAATTGGTTTTTTAAGACTTTGGTATATAACTATGTAAAACTATCATCCCCGCGGGGTGCGGAGGTGGGAAGAGGATATATTTTAACCACAGGGTCACCATTTCAACCAGCTTGTTAGAGGATCATGATCTTAGGCTGTATGTAAAATATGAGAGCGCCATGTCTGGTGAAATATATTTTTATTTGTTCTTATATAAGTCGTGTTAATGCCGAAAAACCTTTGGCTGAGACAAGCGCCTCAAACAATAATAACAATTACTAACGGGAAGCATTTATATCACTTTTATGTATTTCATATTGCCTTGTCTGTTAATTATCTGTGTGATGCTGAGTATAATTATTATCGTCTCTATGATAAAGGGCAACATAATAGTATTATTTCACTATCATAAACTTCACATAACCTTGAAAAAGTACTAAAAGACGCCAGGAGTCTGCGACGTGTATTTATGAGTATGTTTGGTGAAGATGCATGGAAGTCGGAAGTAGTATAGAAAGAGGGGGTTTGAGCGCAGTTTTCCCTCGCGGGGAATGAGAACAACTAGTGAAATATGCCAGTGTGTATTCAAGCGTAACTCTCATTCATACCACCAAGATCTAAATGTAAGTCACGCCTAAATCAACACCAACATATTTCAACAGTTTTCTCAAGCAACCCCGCTCTGGAAAACTCCGCCCCGTACCCACCCCCTTCTATACTACTTTTGTCATTTTAATAACATAACATTTGCAACTCGTTAGGAGAGCGCAATAATTTTATTTTATGTCTACTTTCGCCGAATCTACTTTCGGCGAAGTTTTTCAATAACATTTGCAACTCCTTAAGCAAAGTCAGACGGAATCGGGCAGTAGTCTTCATCATCGCTCTGCATATCATCTTTTACCATGGAGTATTTTATTTTTCTACACTTTGCTATTTTGTATTTCAGTTCAAGAAGCTCTTCTCTGTTTCCGGCTAGCTCACGTTCATAATTATCCATTTCAACCAGCAATCGTCTTTTTTTAGTGTCCATAAAATAGTCACGAACTACTTCATATTCTACTTGGAGTTGCCTGCTTCTCATCAATTCTCTTCTATATTTATCTTTTAAATTGTTAAGTTTTCTGCAAACCTTTTCTAATCTGTCTTGTCCCATTATATAATAATATTATATGTTATTATTTTTAAGCCCTTATTTAATATTTTCAATATCCTTAAATGAGACCCAACTATTGAAATCCTCATTGTAACCCTTCCATTTAATCAACGCTTGTTTCTTTTTATAATCACGTCGTATTACTTTTTCAATCCTGAATATTTCTTGCTTTGCTTTTATCATTTCTAATTCATAAAAGCTCCCGTCAATGTTTTCGTTGTTTAAATCTTTTATTTTGTATGTCACAGGATTTGTGTTCTGAATTTCATCAACAACAAATATTTTTTCAGTCCAATTCGGGGTATAACCTTTCTCAAAAGTTCTTTTATATTTACTGACTCTAACATTATCCCCTATTTTAAACTTTGGTTTAATTTGATTACTTCTCATTTTTCCATATAAGTTGAAATATACCGTTCCTTTATTTTTCTCATCACTAGCCTCAACCGGCGTCATTTTAATACGTATTTGTATTGTTAGCTGTAAATATTTCCACATCTTTTCTTTTAATGTTCTGTTAAATCGTTCAATTACTACAGTATTTCCAAAATTAAACGTGTGATACATTTTGATATTATTATCATCAAGAAATTGCTTAAACGTCTTGTTGTAAAACTCCACGCCTTAGACTAACTGGTGACACGCGTTACAATGTGTTGCCCTTGAACTTTCCATGAATTAGTTGAGCATTCGATGAATCAGGAAGGGTACAGTAACGTCGTAATAGTAGGTAGAAACGCCGAACTGTTGACAACATTTTAGTGGCAGTCCACCCACGGGTTTTTTTGAAAACGATTGCATATCAACCAAATCAGCAGACCATATTTTATCAATTTCATTAACAATCACACGGCGTTGAGTAAACTTTCTTCGTATAGGTTTATGAAGTTCATCTGCTAACTTGTCAGTCCATTTCAACGCCTTTTTTAGTTTTTTGAGTTTCCAAGACCAAGTTTATATTTTGTACTAATGACTGGTTTTACTATCAAATTCTTAGCAATCTTTTCTCCGATAGTTTTAGACTTACTAGATTTTAAACCAGCAAGCATGTTTTTATCACACGTTGAATTATTACTAGGATTTTCGTCATAGCAATAATCATGATCTTTGCAAACAGCATCTAATTCATTTACCGGTTCGCCGCTATCAAGTGGATTACCAGGACCGCAATATTTATAACCAGGAAGTGTTAGCCCTTTTTTAGGCAGCAAAGGGAGCAAAGCTTTATGAATATCAATATTTCCACCTTCTGTGTTTTTAACAAACTTTGTTTTAGTAACACCACAAGATGCACAAGTTGCTCTTAACATTTTTCTACAATTTTTTGCTAAAACATACTTAGGATCAATATTTTCAGTAACCATTTTTTCTTTTATGCAATAACTCATATATAATATGATTAGATTAAACTTCGTTTACAAAATATGATGTTATGATGTTTTCATTTTTCACTGGTTTGTAAGGCTTTAATAATTTGTAAAGAATATCATACGTACTATTTCCTTCTTGTAACCTTTTAATGAAGAATAGGCAGAAATATCCGCACAGAACACTTGTTTTATCTTGGTATTGAATAGTGTTGTATTTTATATTAGGTATGTACGCTAAAACTTCTGTTGGTGGGCTCAGGCCAAACGGATCGAAGTAATTATTATCATAATAACAAGTCCAGTGTGTGCCAGGTCCAATATAATCATCAAGATTAATAATACCATATTCTTTTTTATTTTGTTTTGTTGGTAATTTGTTCTTGCTAAACACTCCCCTGAAGTTCTGTATGCCTAGCTGCTTAACCCATTTTGTTATATCTAAGTTAGATATAGGTTCATTTTTAAAATTTAATTTTTTTTTATAAATGGGATACTTCTATATGGCCTAATTTGTGAGTCTACTTGTAAACCGTATCTTCTTCTATCTACTTGCAAACCTTTTCCAGTTAAACCACTAATAAGAGATCCAATCAATGGAATTCCTAGTGATGCAAGCATTCCAAGAAATCCTCCGTCCTGCTGTTGTTTTTTAGTTAGTTTAACAGGGCAGTGGCCTTTTGACTTTGCTATTTTATTTTTTTGTGCAGCTGTTAATTTATTTGATACGAGAAGTGTTTGTTTTTTATCACTAGGAACAGTTGCCGTTAAGTCTTGCTGTTTTTTATCACTGGGAGCAGTTACCGTTTTATTACTAGAAGCGCATGCTAGTACGTCTTGTAGTTGTTTTTGTGTTAGTTTAATAGTGCAGGAACCTTTTGACTTTGCTATTTTATTTTTTTGTGCAGCTGTTAATTTATTTGATTTTAGAAGTGTTTGTTTTTTATCAGCAGGAACAGTTACCATTCCATTTCCAAATATTTTACGAATTCCAGTACTTGCCAGACCGCTAAGTGCCCCTGTTGCTAGAGGTCCTAATATCTTTGGAGCAAATTTAGCAACTGTTGGTAATATTGTTTTAGTTAACAAACCAGCTAATGCACCTAAAAAGCCTCCATTTTTAGACTGAGACCTCATTTGTGATTTTAATATATTTATGTCTAATCCCCGCCCATCAGATTTAGCTTTGTTAATATTGTTAATCTGAGTAGCTGTTAGCAGCAAAGGAAAATTCCCAGTTAGTTGGTTATTTTTTAACCTGAGTGTTAACTCACTTTTGTTTTCATATGCTTTTGCCAGACTTTGTTTCTGACCATCTGTTAAATTTTCTGAATAATTTACGTAAGTCATATATATTATAAGTTAGATTAAACAATAACTAGTTCATTTCCAACAGTTTCAATAACAACATCTTCCTTGTATAATACTAAAGCGTAAACTTTATATCTAGCGGTAGGAAGGTTATTTAATTTATATCTCAAACTTAGTTGTTTTGGATCAACACTGACTTCATTACCAGTGTAACTTAAATCGAAATATATCATTCCGAAGAGATTTTTAAAATTACTCGTACTGAGTAAAGTTCCAGTGTTTTTATCATTGTGTTTGTAAGAATAATTAATAACATCTCTGAATATTCTTATGATATTATCATAACTGTATTCAGTTTCTGGATAATAAACTCCATTTCCAACTTCCAATCTAGCTGATTGTAAATAACAATTAGCATCAGCAGCATTTAGTTTAAAAGTATCTAAAAGGTGAGGATTTTGTGTTTGAGAAGAACTCATCTCAGTTCTTTGTAGATAAACAAAAACATGTTTTGGACTTTTGACTCCAGCCGTTATTCTAAATATTGATTCAGTTAGTAGAGAACTTCCGCTTTCTTGTATCATTTCACGAAGATAAGTCCATCGTGTTGATGTCATATGATTTGTCATTACATAACTTAAACCATCTGAGTTAAATATCATTCTGGGTATCCACAAAACTAATTTATTAATAACTACTCGACCATCATCACGACTTGATTTTAAAATTAACACATTATCATCTGTCAGTTGCAAGCTGATTTGAATCTGACTAGGAGGAAGCATGTTTGTTTCCAAACCTCCAAAGAAGGAATATTTGTTTAATGGAATTATAGAGTTAACTTTTTGATTAGTTATGATTAAAACATGACGAGTAGTAAATCCCAGGTTATAACCAGCTTGATCATCTCGAGATTCTGCAGCAGCCGTATTATCTAAATAAAAGTATTCGTTTGTTCCGGTTGTCTTTGCATAATCGTCAGAAATTTCAAGCAAGCTTTTGATATTAACAAATCTGTGAAGATTATTTCCATCGTAAACTATTTTTCCATTTTGCTTTACTTGCATTTGATCAATCAATGAAGCTGCATCGTGCCAGCAATTCTGTCAGCGTCTGCGAAATTGGCTCCATCAGCAAGTTTGTTTACTTGAAAACTGATTTCAAAATATGCAAGAACTTCAATCATTTAGTGTAAACTGATAACCACTTTTTAGTTGCCTGGTATTATTTCCTGGTTGTGTTACGGGAATAACTAACTGAATAGGTACGTGTTCATATCTATTATTATATTGATTACTTCGAAACATCTATATATACTAGTAATTAGATTATTTTTTATTAATTAATCGATTAATTCTCGCATGAATTCCCCTTCCGGAAAGTAATCAATTAATTTTTGCATTTACATCTTCTTCAGTTTTAGCTACAACTTCTTTTTTGTTATCAGTCTTTGTAAGTTCTTTTAAAATCATCTCTCCTTTTGGTTTACTAGGTTTAATAACTGAAACTAATTTATCAGCAGCCATTTTTCCTACTTCATCTCCAAGTTTTTTAGAGCCGCTTTCTGTGATTTGCTTGCCAGCAGTTTCTTATGCTTTCTTACCTGCTGTTTTCACAGACTCGCTGAATATCTATCATCCGACTTTTGAAAGAATGTCAAGTATACCAGCTCCAGTTAATCGATCAACTTGAGTATATGTTCCCGTGCTAGTGTAATAAACCTTTTTTAAACATACCATATAACTTATGTTACATTAATTCCTTCAAAACAAATCGATATGATGTGTGGACGCCATTAAGATTAATAATTTTACCGGAGAAATCGGTAATGTAAATATTAATACTGTTAATGATTGTTTTGTTTACTTCACAGAACCCGACTCTTATCGGTTCATCTTTGAAAGGATATGATCTCGTAAGATCAGCTGTACTTATTTCATAAAAGACATCTCCGTATGATCCATCAACAATAGAATTACTTATCAAATCACAGTGGATATACAATGTATCGATAGAATTTGTTATGTTTGGTGTCACAGTTCCAAATTTAGTTTCCCTAATAACTGCATCTTTGTCAAACCCGATCAAGACATGAAAGTTTGTTTCTCTTAAATCAAGCATGAAATTATTATGGATGGTAACCAAGCATTTGAAACTTGATAAATCAAACTTAATTTTTATCGGGACAGGTGAGTCATCAGTTAAATCATTGTTTGCAGTCAAAGCTTCTTTTATGTAATTATCGATATCAGCATAACTGTAATTTCCGTTTGCAAAACTAATAGTTTTCCAATCTGTCCCATTGTGGTACCTTATCACTTTGTTATTAAAATCCTCACTAATATTATACCACGAGTAAGTCATGGAATTAATCTTATCGAGTCCAATACCATACTGTTTGTTTCTACCTAATATTAATGGTCTGTCAAACACAGTTGTAAAATTACTCGGTGTATTTGAGCTATTAATTATTGACGCTTTCTCTGATGATAATACAATTTTTTGTTCCATTATACATATTAGTAGATAAAATTAATCACCTTTGTAATACAGTTTAAAACTTGATTTTTCAAAATTGAAAACTTGTGTAGTGCCACGTTTTCTTCTCGGAGAGATGGTCCAATACTGGGATTCTGGAAGATATACTTCAGATGTTTCTTTTAGAATTCGTTTACCATTTTCTAGTTTTGGTTTAACTTGCGGCTCATCAGAACCTTTATTAAACAAACTAAACCATTCTATACCAATGTCTGTATGTGCAACAGTATATGTAAGGTCTGCTTCAACTATATAGCGCCCGGGTTTTACAATTATTGCGCCGAGGGGACGTGTGCCAACTCCGAGATATTCTGTAACATATATTTCACTTTTTATAAGCGGATTGGTTACAAAAGTAAATGCTTCGGGAAAAGTATCACGTTTTGTTCTTTCGAGTGGTTTTCGTGTCGGGTACGACGCATAACCAACGCTATCTTTTATAATACTAATTTCGTCTATTGTAGCTTCAAGAATTAGAATCCGACTTAAATAGTCTACTTTTACTTTCAACTCATCAATTATACCAAGAATTGCTGTGTGTCGACTACCAGACTTTTGATTAAATTGTTTCAAAAAAGCTATTTCGCCATCAAAAGCTGTGTTTCTTTTTTCCTGGGCAGCTTTCAATTGCTTTGAAACATCATCAATAGCAGTCTCAAGTTTATCAGTGTCAACCAGTTTGCTCAAAGCAGTATCCAGCGACTTACCGTCAACCATTTTCTTTTTAATATCTTCAAACTCTTTGTTGATATCAGCAACGTTGGTGTTTATCTGCTCATTTAATATTTTAATTTGAGTTATTTCGGTAGTAAAAGCAGTTCTCATTTGTTTTGAAGCATCAGCAATAGCAGATTCTAGTTCATTATTGTCAACCATTTGTGTATTGATTTCCCCAATCCGTGCATTAAAATTTTGAACACCAGCTCTTATTTGTTTACTTAATTTCTTAATGTTTTCACTCTCTTCCAATACATCTTCTTTCTTTTCTAACTCTTTCAAAGCATCACTCAGAAGTTTTATTTCATCTTTCAATCCGTTTTGAATTTTAATCATTTTTTCACGGTTTGGTTGTAACTTTGTTTGTATCAGACTTAGTTTATCTTCAACACCCGTTGTCAGAGTTTTTATCATGTCTGGAATGTTATCAATATCATAATCGCGTATGATTTTTGTTATTCTTCTTTGACAATATTGCCTTGTTACTGCATCATTTGCTTTTGTTGGATTACCAACATTGGTAATTTTATTATTATCCATGTTGAGCTCACTTCTCAAAACATTTTCCTGGTTTCTGCCCTTGTTTAGATAAGTAACCAGATGTTTTTGTTTTACATACTCAGACAGTACAATACCAAAATTTGTAATATTGACACTGCCAGTAGTAACTTCCCCACCGAGATCATTAAAAAGTCCCATTATATATAATATGATTAGATTACATTTCGCCGTTGAAGTTACGCTTTATTAACTTCCTAGGGCGATCAAGATACAGAAAGTCATACTGCTTATCAGTTGCTTTTTTATACTGATCTTTGCTGACATCTTGTTCTTTGGAAAGCATACCAAGCTCGCGATTAACTGGAGTTGCGAAGAAGATGTAATGAGAACAGTTCAAACGAATGTCTTTAGGGGTTTTGTAATAAGATTGAGATAAATAAATTACACAACAATTTTTGTGTCTTCCGTGGATGAAATAAATAATAATATCGTTTTGATTACGCTCGCAAACATAATCATCAAAAATAGCTATCTTCTGATTATCTGAATCTAAGGTATCCACAGGGATAACTTCATCATTCGAACATTTTAATATGTCTTCGACTGGGATTTTATTCTTTTTTGCTATCTTTTCAAGTTTTTGTGACAAGACCTGATACTTGGACTGCTGTAAGTTTTTAGCAAACAAGTAAATCTTGTCGTAGTAAACCAAAGGTTTTAGCAACATGTGAACTAGTGTGTTTGTCTTGCCAGATCCTGAATTACCGCAAATAAACATTCTAAAACAACAGTCTGGCATGAAGTTCCATATCTGTTTAAAATTACCGTTTTCTGTTTTCATATCATAGTTTGGAATGTCCATTATAATAATAGTCAGATAATCTAAGTATTATTATATGTCTAAAGTATATTGCGGAATAAAACAAATCCCTCGTGGCAAACGCCTTGGAAAAGAAGCAGAATGTTTTAAGGCTAATCAAGTTAGATATTACGGATTACAAAAAGTAGTTAAGACTGCAGTTGAAAAAGCAGTTGAAAAAGCAATCAAGCCTGCAGTCGCAAAAGCAGTTAAACCTGCAGTAACAAAAGCGGTTAAACCTGCAGTAACAAAAGCAGTTAAAAATGCAGTTAAACCTAGAGTTAAGAAAGCAGTTAAACCTAAAGCTGAAAAAGCAATTCCTGGGATTAAGTACTACAAAGGTCAAAAATTCGTCGATCCTACTTACTATAATTGGGAGCGTTCACAATGGGATTAAAAAACTTATCTAATCTTTATTATATATGTCTAAAGTGTATTGTGGAATAAAACAAATTTCTCGTGGTAAACAACTTGGAACAGAAGCAGAATGTTTTAAAGCTAATCAAATCAGATATTACGGATTACAAAAAGTTAAGATGAATATCCCAGGACCTTCTAAACAAAAAGATGTAGATCCTACCTGGAGACCGGTAATGAAAAATCCAGGAAGTTTGTCGAAAACAAAAGAACGACCAAATACTATTTATTTGATAGGATTAGAAGCAGAAAGGAAGCACATAAATAAAATGTTAAGCAAATCTGAATCTCCCGGCGAGGTAACACGTCTGGAAAAGAAGTTGGTTAAAATACAAAATGAGTCTGAAAAAGCACATGCAAATATTAGACTCATCAGAAAAAAATTAAAAGCAGTTAAACCTGCGGTTAAGAAAGCAGTTAAGCCTCCGGCTAAAAGAAAGCAGTTAAAAAAAACAAAAAAACTGCATAATACTCGATTTAAGTTATCTTAACTTGGTTTAACTCATATCAACTTGTCTTAATTTATCTTATTTTAATCTAACCTTATGTTATACATGTCTTTGTTAAAATGGAAAGAATTAGCAGAAAAAAAGCGAAAAGCGAGTGAGCTTGTCAAAGAATACGAGAATAAAGTTACTCAAAAAAGACTAGAAAAAGGAGCTAGTCGTGATTTGTACAAAGAAATATTTAAACCTGTAACTAGCGAAATAAAAAGTCAGTCAGAACAGCTAACCGAGCAGTTAGCTTCTCTTCCGAAAATAAGTCAGCAATTAGCCGCTCTTCCAGCAGCAATAGGCGAGGAAGTACAAGAACAAAAAACGTACCAGGGATTACCCCAGTTATTCGCTGAAGAACCAATTACTGCTAATCTAGATGCTGGAATCGATAAAGAAGCGATAAATCTACATGACTTGCCCTTACCATCGAGTGTAGTTAAATAAAATGACCAAGAACTTGCAGACATACTCGAACGGCTTGGTGATATTATCAAACAAAATGGTCGCGACAGGGCTACAGTCACTAAACATTTAAAAATTACAACGGATGCAACCGCGAGAGATCAATACAAACAAGTTCAAAGCACTTTGGCAAACGAGTCAAAAGCTTTAAAATATTATAGAAAAAGAATTGAAGCAATTTTTCTGCATAGCGAAGTATTTTCAGGCACGGGATTACAACAAAAAAGAAACTCTTACAAAGTCGACAAAAATGGTCGCTATGGAATGTTACAAATTGATTTACCTAAGCTTATTGGTCATCACAAACTTATTGCCAAACAAGGAGAAGCAGTTGTGCTAGATATGAAAGTAGATGATGATTTTATAGACTTGATAACAAAGCGTTACAACAATGGAAAAACTTATTCAAAGCTGTCTCAGAATGCTTTCAAGGAACTAACAGAATTATCTGATATACCAATTCACAAGGGTTCTTCAAAGTTCAAAAAGATTTTAGGAGGTTGAGCTGATGTTGAATATTACAATAATCCTAATGATTTGATGGATGATCTAGAGTTGGTATGTGGAAGCATCGAATCAGGAAATAATAGTCCGCAGCTGATAAATAAAGGTATTAGCATAATCGATGAATTATTAAAAATAGGTAAAATATCACCCAAAGAACACGAGCAACTATTTTCTAAATATTTTAATTAAATTATTGTCTAACTGTAATTATACACGAAAACCAAAGAAGAATTAATTGATCACTTGACGCGACTTGTGGCTGCATACAGACGCAGTTATAAATTGTGCGGTATTATAAACACAACATTACAGATTGCCAGTGGAATAATTGGTTGTACTGCTGTATTGGCATTGGTTCCGGCAATTCCTGTTTTCGTGGCTGCAGTTGGTGCAGTTCCTCCAGTAGTTGCTGTTTTAGTTAGTAAAACAAGAATAGCAGAAAAAAAGACTTTGTTAAAAACACATCATAAGAGTTTCAAACCACTTCTATCATATGTCCAAACAACCACAGGACTAGAAAATGACGAAGAGGTAATTAGGGTTACCTTCAATAAAATATTAGAGATTCAAAAGAATGATAACTTTACAGAACCTCTGGAAATGTATATGAAAAGGTTCAAGTTAAACGGTCATGGCATTCAGTCGTAATTCTTTTCTGACTTGTTTCCATATCCTATCATACTTATATCTGGTTGATTTTGTTTTAATCGGTTTTGTTTCTTTTTCTATTTTTAATATTTTAAATATTTTCTGAAGAATGTATTCAAATTTGATTGACCTTTCTCGACCTTCCAGCTTATCCAAAATCTTTATAATTTTGTAAAACAAATCTTCATATCTTTGTCTATTTTTAGAAGACAAATCAAATGCTACCAAGTATTTATCTAAATGATACTTCCTATGGTAAATAGTTTTCGTTTGGCTGTAGTTGTAACCTGTGATAAGATTATAACCATTGTGAGTGCCCCAATTAAGACAAACACGCTCGTTATCGAAAACTTCACAAGTATCGTTGCAATTCACGCATGCGTATGTACACTTGTAACACAGCTTGGCTCTGGTACAATATTTACAAAGCTTTTTTTTATTGGTTGTGTAAAATAAGATGCAATCTGTGCACACCCCAGGAGGATCAATACTATCTAAAACTCTTTTACAATATTTGCAATTCATTATATTATACTATAGCATCATATATTTAAATATAGGCTTAATTTTTTTATCTTATGTAATATTATAATGGAACAAGTAGAAATTGAAATCAACAACTTTAAGAAAGATCAAATAGCACATGCCCAAATGGTTGATTTTGAAGATGCGAGTAAATTAGATGCAGAGCTTTTAATTTTTTCAAACTTTCAAGATTTGACAGAAAAAATCATAACAATGACACAACAACTAAAATTATCATGGAAAATAAAAAAAAGGAGATATAAACAAACTACGTTCTTTGTGTAAAAAACAAATTTCAGAGGCAACCAGTTACCATCCAACTTTATACAAAGTTTCTTTTATTGCCCACTATGATGTTTTACTTGAACGAGGAATTAAAATTATTATGTACGGATAAATAAAAAATAATATAATCTAACCGGGGAATAAATATTTTACTTTAAATTAATTAATTAATTAATTAATAGGGGCTTAAAGAAATAATCTCATGTAATATTATATATTGAGTATCCGAGAAATTGAAACATCCCCAAAACAGTATAGCAAGGTTTTTAAAGTAAATGTTGTTAGTAATTTCCCGCTCACTCAACTGCAGAAAACACAACCAAGCGTTATAAAATTTCTTAAAACAGAACTAAGAAAAACGGGCGGCTTTAAATTAAGCGTTGATGTGAAACATACTTTTAAAAAAACATCGATGGGGGACAAAGAAACAGGGCGTACAATCACATACAAAAAAGCTTACTTTAATTCTAAAGCGGCAAAAATATTAACCGAAAATAATATTATCGGGGCGTTGGACAAAGCACGTGAGGAAATTATAAATAGAGTTAGAAATTTGATTCAGATGGGAAGTGGTTGGTTAACTGAGACACTAGACGCGCACTATATAAATCGAATAAAGTATAAGCCTTTACGAGGCAGCTCTTATTTGAATTTACCAAAAGAACTGCAACACAGCAAAAAAGGATTGGTAAATATAAAAAATGAAGATAACGAGTGCTTTAGATGGTGCCATTTGGCTTATGAATTTCCTGTTGAAAAAGATCTGCAAAGAATAACAAAGTATAAAAAGCATATTGGTGATCTAAATTATGAAGGAATTACATTTCCTGTTACTATCAAACAAATCTCAAAAATAGAAAAACAAAACAACATTTGTTTTAACATATTTGGGTATGAAGATAATCAAGTATACCCGTTGCACATATCAAAAAATAAAGCAGAAAAAACATGTGATATGCTTTTAATCACCGAAGAAGAAAAAAATCATTACGTGTGGATAAAAGATTTTATCAGTTTGATGTATAATCAAACGGCACACAAGGAAAGAAAATGGTTTTGTAAAACATGCTTGCAGTGCTTTAAATTTGAAAGAGTTCTGGAAAAACATAAACCTGTTTGTCTTTCACTTAATGGTAAGCAAGCAGTAGAGATGCCAAACAAAAATGAAAAGGTTAAGTTTAAAAACTACGACAGACAGCTAATGGTTCCGTTTGTTATATATGCTGATTTTGAAGCAGTAACCGAAAGTATTTCTTCAGTATCAAACAATCCTAAAAAATCACACACAGAAGAATATCAAAAACATACTGATTGCAGTTATGGGTACAAGGTTGTTTGTTGCTATGATGATCAGTATTCAAAACCAGTTGTAACGTATAGAGGACCAAATGCTGTTTACAAGTTTTTAGAAAAAATGATAGAAGAATAAAAGTGATGCAAGAAAACTATGAATGCAAACTTCAAAAAAGATCTAGTAATGTCACAGAAAGAAGAAGCTAGATTCCAAAAATCTAAATCATGCCATATTTGTGGTAATGGTTTTTCAATAACTCTTAAAAAAGATGACCCAAGCCGTACAGTAGCATATGAAAACTCTCTTAGAAAAGTTAGGGACCATTGTCATATAACTGGAAAGTACAGGGGAAGCGCTCATGACATATGTAATATTAATTTCAGGTTGACTAGAAAAATACCTGTTGTGTTTCATAACTTGAGAGGATATGACTCTCACTTCATAATGCAACACATCGGAAAGTTTAAACAAAACATAAATGTTATACCAAATAACATGGAAAAGTATATGGCTTTCATGTTAGGAAAAAGTTTAGTATTTATTGATAGTTTTCAGTTTATGTCCCAATCATTAAATAATCTAGTAAAAAACGTTCCGTCGTTTCAATACATATCTCAAGAATATAGTGATAAAACGCTAGACTTGCTGAAACGAAAAGGTGTTTATCCTTATGATTACATGAGCAGTTTTGAACGCTTCGGGGATACTAAGTTACCTGGCAAAGATAGCTTTTATTCTCAATTAAATGATGAGCACATTTCAGATGCAGATTACGATCATGCTACAAACATATGGAAAACATTTAAGATTAAAAATATGGGAGAATATCATGATCTGTATCTCAAGACTGATGTGCTGTTGCTGACAGATGTTTTTGAAAACTTTAGAAAAATGTGCATTGAGTATTACAAATTAGATCCTTGTCATTACTTCAGTAGTCCTGGTTTAGCCTGGGATGCATGCCTCAAGATGACTGGTATCCAACTTGATTTAATAACTGATATTGATCAATATTTGTTTGTGGAAAAAGGATTAAGAGGCGGTACGAGTTATATTGCAAACAGATATTCACAGGCTAAAATAAATATATGAAAAACTATGACAAGAAAAAAGAAAGCAAGTACATAATATATCTTGATGCTAATAACTTGTATGGGTGGGCTATGTGTCAACCGTTACCTACTGGCAACTTCAAGTGGGTTAACAAGATTGAAAAAGGAAAATCAAATTACATTGTTAAGTGTGATATCGAGTATCCTGAGAAACTGCATGACACGCATAATGATTATCCTCTCGCCCCTGAAAGTTTAAATATCAAAGATGAGTGGTTGTCAGACTATTGTAAAAATTTAAAACAAAAGTTTAATCTAGGAAATTGTAGTGTTCATAAACTTGTTACGACGTTGAAAAATAAAGAAAAGTATGTCGTGCATTTTAGAAACTTAGAATTGTATAAAACGCTTGGATTAAAGGTGACAAAAATACATCGAATACTACAGTTTGACGAATCAGAGTGGTTAAAGACATACATAGATTTTAATACTGCCAAGAGGACAGCTGGTAAAAGTGCTTTTGGAAAGGATTTCTTCAAACTGATGAACAATTCAGTTTTTGGCAAAACTATGGAAAATTTGAGAAAAATAATTAATGTTAAATTAACTCACGACGAGGAGGTCCTTTTGAAATATGCGGCAAGACCTTCATTTATTTCTTATAAAATGTTTAATGAAAATTTATTTGCCATAAACAGAATAAAAGAACGATTAGTTTTAAATCGTCCTATTTATGTTGGTATGTGTATTTTAGACTCGTCTAAAAGTTATTTTTTACTGATACCGATTCCTTGTGTTATGAAATAAAAACAAAAGATGTGTACGCAGACTTTTACAAGGATAAAGAACTGTTTGATAATTGTGATTATGATCCAAAAAGTAAGTTTCATTTTAATGATAATAAAAAAGTTATTGGCAAGATGAAAGATGAAACTTGTGGAATACCCATTGTTAAATTTGTTGGGTTGCGAAGTAAACTATATTCGTATATGTTAGATAATGAGGTTAGTGCAAAGAAATGTAAGGGCGTTAAAAAGTGTGTTGTTAAAAAACAGATAGCACATGACGATTACAAAAAGATTTTGCTTACGGCAACAGAAGCTCACCATGAGATGAAAGTCATTAGATCACAAAAGCATAACATAAGCAGCTATGCAATAAATAAAAAAAGTTTATCAGCTTATGATGATAAACGGTACATACTAGATAATGGACAAGACACATTAGCATACAAGTAAAAGATGATATGCAGAGCGATGATGAAGACTACTGCCCGGTTCCGTCTGACTTTGCTTGACGAGTTGCAAATGTTATTTGCCGAAAGTAGATTCGACGAAAGTAGACATAAAATAAAATTATTGGGGTGGGGGGGGGGGGGGGGGAGTTTTCCAGAGCGGGTTTGCTTGAGAAAACTGTTGAAATATGTTGGTGTTGATTAAGGCGTGACTTACATTTAGATCTTGGTGGTATGAATGAGAGTTACGCTTGAGTACACCCTGGCATATTTCACTAGTTGTTCTCATTCCCCGCGAGGGAAAACTGCGCTCAAACCCCCCCTTTCTATACTACTGTCGGAAGCTGAATTATGCCATAGTTTGCTTGGCTTAAACTTACTTTATTTCCAGTAATAATACAAACATTATAAATGTACATTATACAAAATGTAAAAAATGATTGGAGCGAAAGCAATTGCTTAAAGAGTTTTTATCCTGAATATACTTCTTGACATTTTCAATTTTGTTATTACATTATATGGCACAACTATTTTTTTTTTAAACGTGTATAGTTTAATCAACTTACAACACTCCCCCAACACCCCCCACCCCTTCCACCACCCCCCACAAAACCCCCCAAAAAAACCCAACAAGTATATGATGAAAAACAAAACAATCAACAGATGTTAGACAGCTTAATGGTGCATGAGCAGGATACACATAACCATAACTCGCACCGGCAATACAATTATGTGTTTTATTTGTTATTCTTCATCTTACAACATGCTAAAATATACTGCTCAAAATAATTTAAAGACCACAAAATAGAACAATAATACGTACACAATCTTTAATATTATGGATTTCATATTCATATAAAAAGTTGATACATGTATGTAATGTAACAATTGTTAAATAATACAACTAAACTTAAAATTGCAAAAAGATACATTGTTCAATTAAAGCATTTTATAAAAATGACCAAAATCTAAACATATTTTTTAAATTACTATGAGGTGTATGTATGTTATTAGTGCAATATTATATCAACAACTAGAGTAATTTGCAAAATAAAACTGCTTTAACTATTAATTATACATTTACAAGTATTATCCAATACAATAATACTACAGACTAAAGAGGTAACAGAATCATCATTGTAACAGCAGCACTGGAGCGGATTAGGGTTCACAGGACCTGTGAAAGGACACTAGATCTCTTTCTTGTTCCTTTTTGATATATATCCTAAGACAATATTATATAATACTGTCTTAGGATATATATCAAAAAAGGAACAAGACAGAGATTTAGTGTATATATATATATATATATATATATATAAAATCATATACAATATAATAATATACAATATAGTTCTGAATCATTCCCTATATAACCCATCCTAACATTTATACACATATCCAGTACATTAACGTATTGTTTTACCTAATCAGCCTTAATCTCATGAGAACTTATTAACTGGCAATCTATCAATATTATATCGCACAATTGTCATTAGCCAGACAGCAGTAAGTGATTTTTAGCCGTTATTGTCATGTGACCGGTTAATAAACATCCAGTAGTTCAATCTGCTAATTACAAATTTCAAAGTCAGTAGGGTATATTTAGGCAAACCAATGTTGCAGACACGAAGAATAATGTATATCTGACCAATCCGCTGATCGAAAATTACGCATGGAACAAGAAAAAGGTGAAAGCAGAAATCGGGAAAAAATAAAGTGTATGTAATCATGATCAGCTGATTAAATATTTCACTCGGATATCTGATTCAGTAACATTGACAACGAGTCAGCTATGTTCATAGTGTCCCGAATGTACGCGATAGGTTGCAATATTAAAACTCATCGCTCTAGTCTCGCGCTTCTCGCCTCTCACCTCTGTGGATTCGAATCCCGCTGGTAACTCATATTGTAAGTGAGAACGTGTAGATTCTAACGGATGGCGGGTATATGTTAAGTAATCGTTCTACCCGGTAAAATGGGAGGTCTGCTTTTACTACAAAACAGTCGACAATCATGTATGGATATATCATTAAATGTGCTAAAATGACGTAAAACACCATTCAAACAAAGTTGACCTAGCGGAGTATATGTACACAATCACTCGATACCATACATGCTTGGATGCAAACTCTCAACAACACAAGCAAGACCTTCCTGCTCTGTTTGACTGTATCTCCGCTTAAGGAGTCCTTTCTGCGAAACTGAAAATTTGTTTTCACTGATTTTATAAAATGAATGAGAATAATTCAACACATAGACTTCCCTTATAAAACACATATTTGAGAGCATAAACATTATGTAGAATAAAAAAAGTGTTCAGTACAGTGCGGACCTACGATGCCATTGCGTTCGGACGCTGTGGTTTCTATAGGACCCTATATCTCATTTTTTCTAAAAATGTTATCATTTATGTATAATCTTACCTTAAAATGTTATCATTTATGTACAAGCTTATCTTAAAAAGTTGCATTTGTTTGGGCATCAGCCTAGAAATATCCACAACCATAAAACTGAAAGCAAATAACATCCATATAATCTTATCAAGGGCAACTATTTTCCAAAATTTTGAAATGGATTTCCTGTAGGTTCAAAAATAAGATATAGGGTCCTATAGAAACCACAGCGTCCGAACGCAATGGCATCGTAGGTCCGCACTGTACTGCAAACTTAACCAAATACAGAAGTAACTTCTGGCCACATAGACGCCCTTCCAGGAATGTACATGTGTCACTCATAGCATGCTTGAAAAAATTGATTATGCTTGACCATGCATTCATTGCAGTATATCTACGTTAATTTACCTGTAATGTTATGTAATGATAAAGTGAACCTTCAAGAACCCCTATATTTTGTGTATTAAATTGACATCTATATATATATTTCTTTTCAGTATATATTTGTAAAGTTTTAAGTCATGGGTAAACTAATTAAAAACAAAATGGATTTCTAGATGCTCTAGATAAGACTGAAGATTACATTGCTGTTGTTAAAGTAGCTATCCCGCCAACAACTGTCAAAGTTTACAGACAACATATATATAACATATATATTTTGAAAATACAAACGCTGTAGACACAATATAAAGGGCTTTAACCAGCCAGGCCAAACGCCAAATCTGAAGCATTGATTTAAGAGTTACCAGCTTATAATTCATTTTACGCATATGAAATCGCGGGAAGTTTAAAAACCGGTGAACAATCTATACTTTTAATCAGCGTATATAAATTATTATATGACCTGAACATCTGGATGGAGTTTTGACAATTATATAGTGCAATTTGTGCAGTTATTTGGCGAGTTAGTTTCTTTAATATTCAAATATATTATTGATTAACAAATGATATATAGGTCCTATAGAAACCACAACGTCCGAACGCAATGGCATCGTAGGTCCGCACTGTACTGCAAACAAGGAATTGATTATACAATGAAATAGACACAAAAAACACAGAAAGGGTGGTGAAGACAGGGTTACCGACTTGAAACGGTCAGTAGGCAATAAACAAAACTAGTCATTTTCCAATTTAAAATAGTTAGTTTTCTGTTGATTTCTTTTTCATTTTATTAAATAAATGATGAAAATACTTGATCTACTGCCCTTACTTGTGCTTCAAATGCATATTGGATCAAACTTGTTTTCAATGTCACAGGTTGGAATATCACCAATTCATCTTGCTAAAGTACCTTAACATAGGTAAAACATTTGCTTGCGTAGCATATTACGCGATTTTCACCCTTTTGTTCTTGCACAACAACTGCCCCAAATCATACAGGACTGGCATCAACTATGATCTTTCTCGATGCGTTTTTGAAAACCGTTTCTTAAGTTCATCGAATGGAACTTGCTGAATCAGGCAAACAATTGTCACTATGTGCAGCAGCTCAATGTCTCTAGAAGTTATTTTCACGATAAATAGCAAACACCTTGTCTCTCCTTAAAATACGTATTTTCCGGTGGCATCAGTATTCATGAATGCCACCTGGCGTGCCGATTGACATTTGTTGTTAGTTCCAATAACAATCATCTCACTCTACCTATGGCTTTACATGTTTTCCCCTCTAACAAAAGATATAAAACAGGATGTGCTGATGAATTCGCATACCCGAGACAGATGCAAGTGTTAGTTTCAATTACAATCATCTCACTCTTCCTATGGCTTTACATGTTTTCCCCTCAAGCAAAAGATATAAAACAGGATTTGCTGATGAATTCGCATACCCGAGCCATATGCAAGCCAACATAATATAATCCGGTATAACTGAGTATCCAATAAAAACGTCTAAAACATTAAAAAAGCAAAACGGTGTCCAGCAAAGAAGAAAACATCCGGTCAGCGTTGCAATTGTCCTCGCGACGCGTAAATTACGCGTTTCCCTGGCATTGCGCTGGTCGCGCGTTATTGCTCTTTGGACAGTTCTCCGTCGTTGGACGCATTTCATCACACGAATGTTGCACAACACGATGAAAACTCCTGGTACCACAAATGTCAGAACAGACGAGATTATTGCAAACCATTTGTTTACAATAAAAACGCACGTCTTTTCCAACTCAGATTTACACCGTTGGACATATTCGACACCATATATACTGTAACCTGGCATTATCATTCCAAACGAAATCAGTATCATAGTCGACCAACACAGAACGGACAAAAATATCATCGTTTTTCGATTGCAAATTTTACGGTATGAAAATGGATAGCATATAGCAATAAACCTCTCGAATGTCAATATTGACAAATGCATGATAGACGATGACGACATCATGACGTCAAAACTGTTTATTATGTCACATGACCTGCCACCAAGCAACCTGCGTGTGTCGTAAAATAAACTAGTAATATTGAAAGGCATTATGATAACACCAACTGAAAAGTCAGCACATGCCAAAGAAAACAGGAAAAAGGTTGTAAAGCTTTTATGTTTTGATTTCAGTGACAGCTTGAACATCACTACACCGTTGAATATTACAGTTGTTACCATGACGATAGTCATAATATTAACAAGCACCAATTTTGAGTTCATTGATATCCTAGGTAGAGTAACTACATCTACGAAACTGCTAGCAGAACAATTAAAAGTATTTACTTTAGTCGAAGTATTTACTTTAGTCCCGTTATCGTCTGGAGTAGAAACTGCACACACATCCGTAATAATTGCTTCCTGGACCATGACGCCGGCCAAATATGGGAATGTTTGTTTTCTTAATGCGTGTAGGGACGTCGCATTTTAATGCGTGTAGGAACGTCGCATTATAAACGTCTTATTAAACACGTACGTGTAGTCACATACTTTTATAGATATGTTGCCCTCTTCAAGCAAGTATGTCGTTGCTTGTTTTGTGTCCAGTTAAACGAACGATTTCAATATTCCTCCTTGTACAAATTAAATGCGTAGTTTGTTATGTGTAAATCTATCACTGGTAAAATCCATATTAAACTTGTCATAACACTCTTTAGAAATATCAAAGTAAATACTTTTTTAAACACAGTATACTTAATACATACACAGGAGAGAGCTCTCACGTTGTATTGTCTCTATCTTTTGTTCCTTCAATTTGAAAAATAATCCAACGCATAGCTGTAACTCCCAAGTTACACTTGAACTAATATACAAAATCCATATCAATCCGATTTGCCAACATCTGGATAGATATATTTTCCCTACGAAGTACGATCGATTTTGTTCTTGTAACCTTCGAATGCAAAAACATCACCAAACATTTGGCTTAAACAATAAAACATATTCCATTCTTTGAAAGGAATCCAGTGCAAAGCCTACCTCTAATAAAAGCCAAGAACCTGTCTTAGGCCAACGTATACGATAAATGCTTGTTTCATCTTACTAATTGCATAGGATGTAATTCATTGAAACACAATTATGTAAATGATCAGAAATTTAGTTAAGTTTCATTTCATTCGCCCAGACACAATTTACAAATTATAAACTCGATGCATATAATTATGAAGTTATTAATAATTCAGTCTTCCGCAAATATCATGTATAACTAATAGCTTTAGCCACTTAGACGCTAAGGCACTAATGGATAATGAATAACATAATTATGCTGTTTTTTGTATCCTCTATTACAATTGCAGTGCGAGAAACTAAATTCCCGACATTTACTGGCTTTTCACCCGCGTTCCGAAATAGGTTTGTTGCATCGGCGCACGTTTTACATTTATGTCTTCACATTAAACGGTGTTTTTGTGTTACATGGACATTCGTCTACCCTGGGTGGTTTACGCAAGGCATATCCATCTTTAAAGTTCTCCGGCAATGGTTTGTTTCATGAACATGTTTTTGTTGATTTAAATCGAAATCAATACACAACAATAGATATTTACAATTCATACATTGCAATATCTTTGAAAAGCAAGAATACGATTTTATTTAATGACGTAGAAAACGTTAAACAGGTAAATTAAGGTAAACGTATTTATCAATTATCTGGCAATAGTTGTGCAGCTATACAATTCAGATTTACCTCATTTTCCCGTGCAGCCACGCAGTGGTAAAGTAGTATCAATAATATTTATTTTTACATAAAACTTAGTAGCGGTTTTCAATATATGTTTCTTTCCGAGGCTATCACGAAATGTTCATATGATGTTAAAGAGTTAAATTTGTTACTTGACATATTGCCATTTATCTTTAACAACGGAGGCAATTTTGCCATATATTACAATCATATGTGTATTTACTTTGCCAAGTGCGAAGAGTATATTGAACTAACAGTGTGTTTGTTTGTATGTGGTTTTATGTCATTTTCAACACATGTACGGTTATATAATATTATGACGGTCGATTTTGTTTTGTGGTGGAGGCAGACCACCCACTTCTCCTGGGTAGAACCAGTACTGTACACCTCCAGCCATCCGTAAGAATCGACACTTCCTCACTTACAAGCCTAGCTCCCAAAGGGATTCGAACCCGCAGCGGTAAGAGGCGAAGGTTTAAAACGCAACGTCGTTAACCATTCGGCCATGGAGACACACTGTACATGTAAAACTAACAGACACACTGTTAATTTAAAGCAAGAGGTCCAAGAAGACCAGTATCGTTCAACTGGTTTAAAGATATATGATGTCCGTAATCTTTTTAAAAATTATTTTATCTCACTAATAAACATTCTTTGAAACTTACTTACATTACATTTTCATCCCTTAACATACGAGGGTGCTTCAAAAAGTTCTGTCACTAGGCATATATCCTTTGAACTGGATATTACACTGAGATAAAGTAATGTATTTATAGTACTACTGGGTTCGCTGTCTTAAATTCCACATCAAAAATGAAAATTTTTCGGTTATTTATACCCCTGAATTATCTCCCCCTACCACACCTTTTGGATACTGGCATCTCTGAAAAGTCCTTGTTACAAACCGTTATAAAAACTATTTGAATAAGTCTATGCTTTTAAATTTTCTTGTACGACATCTGTTGTTATTCATCCATTATTCCTGAAAATGATTGTCTAGAATTCGGAGAGGTCTTGCTGCAAACTGGATATGAGTGAATGCATATCCCTTAATTTTAGCAGAAATAACACTGATTTTCTTAATTTTGTTTACGGAAATGTTATAATATCTTTTAAATGTCGTTATTATTCTCATAGTATTAATATGTTTTCATATTTGTTTACAAATCATAGTCCTTCAGTGTTTAAATTTCATATTCAACACATTATTGTAGAATTTCGTACAATGTTTAGAGAAAATATTGATCATCCAAAAACGCTTTTTGGCCAGACTTGTATTTTATTCCCCTTCTAGTAAAAATGGCTTATAGAACATTGCACCCTCTGTCAGATTTAACTTTCCTTATAATAGATTCTTGCTGTACTGTTGGGTGAAACATACATTAAAATGGTTCTATAATCATGTCAGTTCAATCATATACTCGTATGATACACAATATAATATGTATTGACCCTTTACTTGATGTGCCATTTACTCAGTTTTGGTCAAGGGACGTTTATAGCATATCGGCTTTGAATCCAGTGAACACGGATTCAATTCTTACTGGCGCCACTGGGTTACTTCGATGTGTCCTGCTAGCCTCGTTCGTCTGATGGGAACGTAAACCGGGTGGTCCTGTGTATCGGAGTCTGTCCTCCCTCTAAGCACGTTAAAGAACCATAGGTATCTAATCGGTAGTAAGCGTAGGGCAGGGTTCCTGGATGCCTATGTATCTTTCCTCCTCTCTTTCGGGCGGTTCGAAATAACCTAAACAACGTGTTGATGAGGCGTTAAACAATAATTAAATTTTAAACTGTCCCATTCCCCTAAACATGCCCTAGATCCCTCTCGCAACACCTGATTCAAATTGAATACTCTGCTCGACTTATATTAACTTTTTATTCTATGTCTTTCTTTTCTTTCAGTCTGCACGTCATGTGGAAGAAGACTCCATGTACACCACTGGCCAAAGTCAATGCTGAAGTTTATGTTCGCTCAATTATTTGCTTAATAAAGTATACATATGAACTAAAATATTGTCTTTATAATTATGTCTTCCACCACAAAGTGGTAGGTGAGACAGATTAGATTTGGCCTTTCCGTTCGTCTGTCACAAATCTTGTCTGCGCTACTTGTTGGATTTTGACGAAACTTTGTACAAACTCTTTATTACTTTCTCTGAAGCTAATTTCATAAAACTTCATACTTTGAATGCCTTTGGTGAAATGATAATCCCTGTTTATTTTGAAGTCAGTAGTTGAAAGGTCCGTTACCATGACCGGAAAATGAAAAGTATTGCCCACACAGTTTTCCTCTTACCTAAAGCAAATTTCATGAAACTTCATTGTTGGACAGTGGAAAGAGGATGATCGTTTGATTTTTAGGTAAAAGGTCAAGTTCCCTGCAGACATCCACTATCCAAGGATAAGCATATGTTACAACACACATGTTATAATATTAATGGTATAATATATGAATATTTTCTTGTACAATGTTGAATCCAGTAAAACAAGTGGTTTTGTTCACCGATACTGTCGCCTGTGAACCAAACCACTTGTTGTTAAATTACAGGATTCAACAGTGTGTAAGACATATTCCGATCATCCATTTTTTTTTAAAATCATAAATTAAAAAATATATATATTAAAACAAACAAAACATGCTATTTGATGAAAACAGACGTATTCAAATTTTCAAAATAGCAATATTCGCAGAATATAGTAGATTTCAACTGCTGAAAACAAACATGTATTTTTTTTCCAGGAAATAATACTTCTATGAATGTAGTATATATGTTCAGGGAAATGTTTAATATGTCTGTTTTCAAATACTACAAATCGTAACGCACCGTACATGTATATTCAGTATTTACTTTCAATATACTAGTGAGTATGACTGCGTTCTGGGACCATATAAATATAAAAGAATAATATATATACTGACGAGATAAAGAAACGCCTCATCGGGAATTTCTGCTATATATTGTATGTACACTATGCTGCTGTTAATCGAATGGTACATGGCTACGTAAGACCTTTCTTTTCGGAAAAAATACTAAAACAACACAAAACACAGCAAATATTATTTCTTCAAAGTTTGATTATTGGCAGAGTATCTGTTTGGCTCAAGCATGTGAGCAAACTTAGGATGCAAATTTCTGCAAACTCTTTACGTTAAATACAGTACTAAAATAGTCAATTTTTCAAAGAGGAACTTCAATATTTATGAATTTCTTGTTATAAAGTGTACTGTGATTAAAACGTCTACAACATCACAGTTGTGTCCTTTCTCTAACCAACTGCAACTTTGTTTTACAAAACATCTTAGGATTTCTTTGGAATATTATGTGGCATTAAGTGTGCGGTATATACAATATATAGCGGAAATTCCCGATGAGGCGTTTCATTATCTCGTCAGTATATAAATATATATATATATAACTATATATGCCCTATAAATATAATCGACCCGCACTTTTTGGATTCACGCGTACAGTGTTTCACAACACCACAAATCTGGCAAGTGCTCCATTGACACAATGTCATGTCTACGTTTATGTTATGAAATCTTCGAGTCTACACATAATCATGTTTGTTACCGACAGTAGCATGTACTCGTCAGTCATTTATTTACTTGGTTAAAGGGACACATGCCAATCTTGCTTTCTTTAAAACTCGAGTCGCCCCCTCAGTTTTAAACGAACAGTTAAAAGAATATACTTCTTTCTGCCTGTTAAACTTATATTAGTTTATCGCTTTTTCTGATTTCGAAAATTAACTCTGCAACGTATGTTGCCGCCATCATGATTTCATTTTCCGATATACCGTTGCAACATTGTTTGTTAAAATAAATTGGCCACTCTGACATAAACCCAAAGCATGTATAGATAAAAAAATTAGTGTAAAATACATGAACACATACATTTTAAATATATGTGTTTACATAACGAAATTATTTAATTGTTTCTGTAGCCGGTCGTCTTTCCTTAATGAATATGCATGTTGCCGTCTTTGGGTCGGACGGTCCTGTTACTTAATTAGTACTTGTATCCGTTTATTGAAATTCTACATATATACAGAGGAGAGATGTATCTATATGATTTTGTTATTATGCTCGCTTCTAAAATGACGAAATAAATCGATTTGAATAAAAGGCGCATTCTCAGCAATACACAACGTATTGTGTGTACGGGTTGGAGGGATACTACCGTAATGTTGCTCTCATAAATACTGTTAACATACTACATCAATAATATAACAACTACTGAACAATGCTGAAATCGATTTATCTTTATAAATGAATTCATAATTCCACAATTTTATTCCGTGCGAAGATCGATTTCGAACGTCGATTCGGCGTATTTAAACGATTACGGTGTACTTTGTTAATTTTCGGGGGGAAAAAGTACTTGCCTCCGATTTTTTTTATATTTTACATATCTACAGAGGAAAGATGTATTTACGCGTACATGCTTTTATTTTTTTCTCTCGCTTCTAAAATGATGAAATAAATCAAATTTGATTAAAACTGCGCATTAGCAGCTATATACAACTTAATCAATACGGTATGGAGGGTGGTGGGGGTGGAATGAGGGGCGGGGCTGCAGGGATACTACCGTAATGGTGTCCTTGAGAAAAACGGTGAACATTCTACTCTAATAATTTATTAAATACAGAACAATGTTGAAATCAATATATCTCTTAAAAAGGATTTCACAATTTCATGGTTTTATATCCCGCGTGTACATTAACTTCGAAAGGCGATTGTTCATATTTTAGCGAACACGGTGTACTTTGTTAATTTTGGGGAAAAAAAAGTACTTTTTTCTGATTGACTTTAAATTTTGGGTTTTAATAGTAGACATGTCAATGAACACTTTCGTGAAAAAAAAATTCATTCTCGCTGTTAAAACTTTTTTTTTTGCATTTTTTTCGGATTCAGAAAATTAGCACTGCAACATATATTTTCACAATCCTCATTTCCTTTCCCGACGTACCGTTACAATTTTGTTTGTTAAAACCTATTCTGAGCACTCTGGCATAAACCAAAAGCATGTATAGATCAGAAATTTAATCTGGAATGCATGGATACATACATTTGAAATATATGTATTGAAATAATGGAATTATTTCATTTATTGTGTACCCGGTCGCGTCTGTAAATGTATATGCATTATGCCGTCTTTGAGTCCGTGGGTCATGTTAGTTAATTTTGGGAAAAAAAAAGTACTTGTCTCCGATTTCATTAAAAATTTGCATATGGACAGAGGAAAGATTTATCTACGCGTACATGCATTTGTTTTTATTCTCGCTTCTAAAATGACAAAATAAATCGATTTTGATTTAAAAGCGCATTTTTGGCAATTTAAACCTTAAAACAACCTAAATTCATCCCTTTGAAAAATACCCTCAACTATTAATGGGAATTACACGAAGTGTACACCAATTCTGTTCGACCAATGTAGTTTGTGAATATTATTACTTTAACAACGATCTGTGATGGTGTTTTGTTATAATCATAGTTTATAAATAAGAGGTGAAGAAATCTGACCAGTGACAATTTTCCCGATAATGTCATTTTGTTATCGATTTTATCACGTGACCTTGTTTGATAAATATTCCTGCGCCATAGGGCTGGCGTTCCTACTGTAGTGTGAATAGAACCGGATAACGGGGGTGTCCATGTTACTATTGCGACTGCTTGATAATTTGGTTATCGTTTTGAAAAGCAGTGTCTGTTATGTTAGTAATCTCGCGAAATAAAACTACGTTTGAATAAACAATCCGATATTGCTGGCTAAAGAACACATTATAGAAGTTATTGCTTTTTTGTTATTACTCATTCAGATTGTTATTGAAACTCATTTTCAACCTTATTTATTCAAATAACAAGGGCCATAATTACTGGACATACGAATCGATTATGGTCATTGTCAAAGTCATAAAATACACACAATTGTATCATATGTTGTGAAAGTATACACACATTTGTATCACATGTTGTGAAAGTATACACACATTTGTATCACATGTTGTGAAAGTATACACACATTTGTATCACATGTTGTGAAAGTATAATACCATATTCTAAAGTTAATACATTCGATACTTTTATCTTATCAATAGCAACAAGTGTATAATATATATGCCGATTTTGCTGATGGTCAAACTCTCCCTACATTTCATTGCAACAAAGTTTCAACAATCAAAACAATTTACTAAAAGTTACTCGTTAATTCATGTTCTATTTTAATTCATTTTGGAGTTTATTCGAGCTTGATTATTAAACCAAACCTTTTAATCAATTTAAGCGTAATGTAATGCACCTAAAAAAAAAGAGTATGATAGTGGACCTTTGGAAACGGCCGAAAACGACACGTACGAAATATTGCAGTCTCGGTTTGATTGAGACTGTTCATGAGCGGTAGTGAAAGTTACTGCATTTAGTTGCAGAACATCCATTACAGCACAGGAAGTATGCGACGGTTAGTAGCATTATGGTGGCCATTAAATAATCTCTGTTTTTTTTGTAAAAAAATAGCGTATTTACTAATTTAAAGAAACATCTTTGGTTTATAGCACATTATTGATCTATTTGTTACATTATCCAAGCACTGTCATGTTAAAATTGTGAGTTTTGACTTTTTTGCTTACATAGAAATGAGGGTATGAAAAAAATAATATTTTAGCATATCAGTAGTTAAGATTTGGTTTAGTTCTTGATATGAACACACTTGATAGATGACCATAAGCTTAAGGTACATGCAAACTATTAGACCTCTAGCTCATGTAGTTTCAGAGAAGAAGATTTTCAAAAAAAGTCTTAGAAAACTCATATAAATCTATGACATCCAAAGCAGGGCCGGATTTTACCCCAAGGTCACCATTTGAGCAAAATTGGTAAAGGACCATAATCTTATGCTACATGCAATATATGAGAGCTTCACCTTACGTTCCAAGGCGGTAGCCCTATTGTCAACCCTTTTGTGTTTGTGATGTCGTTTGCTTTTATTATTACTTTTGCCTTCTTGTTTGTCTGTTTGCGTGTTTGTTTCTGTGTTTTGTGGTTGACTGTCCTCCTTGAATGCTACTTTCTCTGTCCGATTTTTTTATATTTCTTGTCTCCGAGGAGAAGATTTTTATTTTTTTCTCTATATACATTTATGTAAAACCTGTGACCCCTGCGGCGGGCCCAGATTTGACCCTAGGGTCACCATTTGAATTGAACTGAATGTTGTTAAACGGCTCATTAACCCAGTATAGGTTATTTAGAGCCGCCCCAGGAAGAGAGAAAGTATAAATGGGAATCCGGGAACCTGCCCTACTCTTATTATCGAATAGATTCCTATGGTTGAATAAACCTGGTTGGCGACCGTAAGCTTATGCTACATGTAATATATGAGAGCTCTGTGCCTTGTTGTTTTAGAAAAGAATGTATTTTACGTTTTTCCCTAAAGTTTATAAGTCTATGTAAAACACGTGACCCGTGGGGCGGCGATAAATGTGATATCAGGTTCACGATTTCAACAAACTTAGTAGCGGACCATACGATTATGTTAATTGCAAAATATCAAACCTTTGGGTTTGTAGTTTTAGAGAAAACGATTTTATAAGTTTTCCCTATATACGACTGTAACATGTATGTAAAACATGTGACAACTGGGGCGGGGACAAATATGACCCAAGGGTCACCATTTGAATAAACTTTGTAGAGGACCATAAGCTTATAGTAAATGGAAAATATTAAACCTCTGACTCTTGTAGTTTCAGAGAAGATTTTGTTTTAAAGATTTCCCCCATATAAGTCTATGTAAAACTGTTACCCCGGGACATGGCCAATTTTGACCCCAGGTTCATCATTTGAACAAAGATAGGAATGAATAACAGTTCTGACTGCAAGCACGGGGAGGCGTTTTACCGCCGCTACACTGCACAGGCAACGCTACTGTGCACACTGCACAGGCAACGCTACTGTGATATATGAAAAGAGTATAAAAGGAGAACTTTGAAAATCGTCAAACACGATAAATATACTCAGCAAAAATAGAAACGTCCCTCTTTTAAGCTGTGATTTGCATAGGGTTGACGTTGTTATACTTTGTACACCAATCTAGATAAAATTTCATCATTTTATACTTATCACTCAATCATTATGATCAATATTAATAATCATAAAAAACCAAAGTTTGTCTGTTCTGATAAAACATGTTTTATTCAAATTGCGAAATCACTATATTTTTTATTATAAAGGGAGGTAATCTGAAAATATTCGTTCTTGAAAGCTGTATGGCGCAAAAATGAGTGAAAAGATCAGCGTCTTTTCTCTGTTTTTGTGGTGATGAGGTCATTCTCTGTTTATTTCAATATAACAAAACTGTGTTAACTCAAAGTTTTAACCACAAGACCCGGAAATGCTGTTTAAAACAAATCAAGGGGAATAAGTTTGTCCAAAAGTTTGATTCAAAGAAAATTGTTTTCATGACAGTGCTGGCCTTTAACAAAGCATATATATACATGAACAAAGGTATTGTCATATAAGACTAAATAAAATATAATTTCATTGTGTCTATGTCTATGGATTAAAAGTTGGGGACGTTTCTATTTTTGCTCAGTCTATAAAGCAAAATGTTGCAGTCTCGGTTAGAAGTTTCGTAGATGTAGTTACTCTATCTGGGATATCACTGAAGTTAACATCGGTGCTTGCCAGTGCTGTTATTCTCGGCATGGCAACAGTGAGCATATTCTACAGTGTTCAGTAGTGATGTTCAAACTGGAAGTATACACATAAATTATTACAAACTGTTTCTTGTTTGCATTGGCATGTGCTTATTGTTTGGCATGTGATAATTGTTTCTGAATTCTCATAATATGACGATTGTACTCGTATACATATCAGAGGAGCGTTCATTATATAATGCAACTAGCCGTCGTATTCACGTTGTGTGAGGTTTACACACGAAATTTGAAAATGATCTTATAGAATGAACCTTTAGTGACACTTTCTGAAAATGTTATTAAAATCCGTGAAGATATAAGTCTTTTTGGGAATATTCATATACACTGCCTTAAAAAGCGGCAGAAAAGTTTAATAAATTTGCATAGGTCGTAATGTTGGATTCATAAATAAATTGCATTTTGCAGCGAAGTAAGTTATTCAAGCTTTTGTTGTAACTAGAAGTATGTGTAAATATTACGTAAACGATGTTTTCAATACAAAAAATCGATAAAAATGCCGTTTACTTGCAAATATAAAAGTCCTGAAAATATCAAATTCCAATAAAAATAATAGTCAAAATCAGTTGAAGATATGACGGAAAATGGTTTTAAATATATGGGTAATGAATTAAAGGGATGTTCTAAAGATTTAATATAAAATCAACAATTTTAGTTACACCGCTCCAAAAATATTAAAGCTTCGCTTTTTTAGCATATAATTTAAGCTACATTTTGTCGCACTGACAACATTTAAGGAGCAATAAACCCAAAAATAAACGCATTACAAATAAAAACTACTAACATTTTCATATGGAAGATATAAAAGTTTGTGGTTTAGGCAAAAAAGGTCCATATTGGCCGTCGAAATCAGATTTTTAGTCAAAATAGTTTTTTCCGTGTTTGGCGTGTTCAGCATCATTTACATGTCTTGAAAAAATACCCTCAATTCAATTCAATTCAATATCTTTATTTCCTCCATGCAGGAGATTATGAAATACAATAATATGAATACATTTAGAACAACATAATCATGGCAAAATATCATATGAGAGAGAGAGAGAGAGAGAGAGAAAGAGAGAGAGAAGGAGAGATAGAGAGAGATTAATATATACATTTACACAGATTTGAGAGAGGTTAATATATACATTTACACAGATGTTTACATTATTGTAATGTGTAGTAGAAATAATAATACCAATCGTGCGCTCTGCACTGAGCTCATATGCAAACTAATTTAACACTAGCAATGTCTTGGCATATTTCGAGTTTCGCTTAACATTTGTTTTTAAATGATAACATATTACATATTCTGAGTGAAGAATATAAATCTGTCAATACAGACACTCGCAAATCTTGATGCGAGATGATAGAACTGATTGTACGATTCATTATCAATATCTGTCCGAGGTGGCTCGCCGAGGACTTTACATGTGAACGATAATGGCTCGGAAGTATCTAACTCATATCTTAGATTAGGGCTTACATCCTTATTAACGTCATTTAAAAATTTAATTCTCATATTAAGTGTATGTGTACATTCTGAAATAATATGCACCGCTTTTATTAGGAAGGGTGTTTGACAAACTGGACAATATGATTCCTGTCTTAAAGGCGTCTCAACCCATAGGCGGGCTATTTTATTTGCTATTGCAAGATCATAATCCGTATCATTAACTACAACAATGGACCATAATTAATTTTTAGGACCATAGCTGCATTATATAATGAACGCCCTCGTTTATATCGGTTTTGAAAATATCATTGTATTGTGGCAAAAAACGTTTGAACATCATATCTATAAGGCATTCATCGAAATCTATTAATTAACAAAGTGCGACAATTTATTGAAACGCGACCAGTACACGCAGCATGTCTGTCGAGGTACAGGTAATATATACTTAGGGAAAATCTTTATTGATCGACGCCATTAAAGGCGATCACTGAGGTCAAATAAATAAAGGTACTCGCGCCACAATATAAAATGTTAACAAAATGAACATGAAAACAACAACATATGAATTGATTATAAATATATACATCTTAGTAAGGTAATTGACTGGTAAAATATACTCATTATAAACTGATTTATTCTGGCGGGGATTTCTTTATTTACATAGCCCCGTTTTATTGAGATGACAATACCGTTAGAGTTAAGTTTGGTGCATCCTAGAACCTGATTTAAACCCACAGAGGCCGTTTTACAAGTGGCCGTTCTAAGGCGGTATATTTATTGTCAACCCGTTTAAGACTGATAGAAGGTTCTAAGGTATGAGAGTTGAGTTCTAGGTACAGGATAGAGGCTATGAAGAGAACTCTTCACCATTAAGAAACTGAAAGGGAGGGAGCGTGGTCCAGTGGTAGAGCGCCGAACTTCAGATCGAGAGGTCGTGGGTTCGATCCTCGCCGCGCCCAAGTTATTTATCCTTGAGCAAGATAATTAATCCACATTGCTTAGTACTGGTTCTACCCAGGAAGCAATCGAGAGTGATTAATCTAAGTTGCAATAACTTGTTTCGCAATCGATGTAAAATAAATATGTTTAAACTAAAGGGAGGGAGGGCAGCGACTGACCGCGCTTTCTTAATGGTGAAGATTTCTCTTCATATACTCTATCCAGCTTAGTGTTTACCATAGGCTTTATCGATAGTCTCTAGTTAGGTCACGCTATTCACGGCAAAGACTGCGTGTAGTAAAATCATCATGAATAAATGGTGCATATATTTGAAAAACTGAGACAAACGATTGGTTGAAAAAGTAGGGTAAACACTAAGGTTGGAAAGAAAAGGTTGGAAAGTTAAATTAAATACACGGGGAACGTTAGGTTTAATACAAAGACACATTTATATTGATATATTGAATAGTTGATATTAAAGGTGGACAACACAGCTGTTTGTAGTGACACATACTATGGGTTCTATTTTCCGTTGTATTTATTTTTCGTTGTATTTTGTTTTTCATGCGTTTGTTTAATTTGACTTCGTTCTGTGAATGCTACATTTCCTGTTCTGCCTTTATAGATTTTATAAACTGACTTTTTAAACAACACACTCGTGATCAGTTACAAACAACGGGGTTCTGCTAAGACATTTTATAGTTAAACTTTAACAACTATTCATACTATCAAAATTGATAATAAGTTCGAATATATTGATGTGTTTAAATGACATATCACGTAAGGGCATCGTCATCCACCTCCTAATTTAAATAATGTTTTTCAAGACAATATATTTCATCATACTTTTGCTTTTATTTAAGAAATAGAACATCGTTTACTGTGAATTATCGTTTAATATATCACGGTTTGGAGTTCAATTGTAAACAATAATTTCACGAGCCCGAAGAGGCGAGTGAAGTTATTGTTTACAATTGAACGACAAACCGTGATATATTATAGATAATTCACCGTAAACGATGTTCTATTTCTATTCTAATACCCCTAAAATGTGAAAATAACGCACACATCTGAAATCTTTCGCATTGCTTTGCTTGCTCTCCTAACGTTGCATACGTTACAATGCGGAATGCGCAATGCGCAATGCTTATTCTCCTAACGTCGCAAAAATAACAGTGATATATCGTTCAATATAACGAGATATTTTAAACTAGGCTATATATTGCGGGTATATTAGAATTATGGATAACAAGCGTATCCGTGGCCGAGGGGTTAATGTTGAATTGTAAACCTTCTCACCTCTCACGCTACGGGTTCGAATCCCACTGGGAGCTCGACCTGTAAGTGTCGATTCTCACGGATGACGGGAGGCGTACAGTACTGGTTTTACCCAGGAGAAGTGGGTTGTCTGCCTCCACCACAAAAAAAATCGACCGTCATATATAACCTGACATGTGTTGAAAATTACGTAAAACACCATTCAGTTAAATGGATAACTGCATACGCAAGCACATCGCATGCAACACCTTTACCTTTATATGTTTATGACTTCGCCGCGCCTAACAGGATAGATACACTATTGACGACCGCCGACAATAATATTTTACTTGGTACTTAAATATTGATGACATTCGGCATTACCTTTAATTGTATGAATTAAATATTCATGACT
Organism: Cyrtodaria siliqua; assembly: GCA_037043455.1. NCBI lineage: Eukaryota > Metazoa > Mollusca > Bivalvia > Adapedonta > Hiatellidae > Cyrtodaria > Cyrtodaria siliqua. Next base: position 30,522 of record JAWPHD010003287.1, on the reverse strand, counting down.
TTGACGACAGTACAGACGTCATATACTGAGCAAAGTAAATTTAGCACACACAATGCATGTCATTTCCATATACGAGATACAAAGCCGGATATAATACAAGGACAAATATTTATTTGAACAATAATAATGCTACAAAGTCATAGTTAAAGTCGGTGATAAAAAAAAGCAAATATGATGGGAACAAACTTTTATAGGCTGTTAAAAATCGTTCTCATTTCAATGAATTTTCAAATTACGACATTGAATGTTTTCGTTTGAGAATAACACTTGTTTGGAAACACATTTTAGTGTTTTTTAAACAATGACGGAATGGTCAATTCTTGTCAATTCTTGTCAATGCCAAATATTGAATTTCTCTAAAGCAATAGGTTTATATAACGAAAACATTTGTTTTTAATATATCTGGTACTTCGATTAGAAAATAATAAACTAACACATTTTTGTTTTGAAAATTACATCCTTATCTAGCATGACTAATATCTTCAAACAATTATATCACTGATCATACAAACAATTATATCACTGATCATACAAACAATTATATCACTGATCATACAAACACTTATATCACTGATCATACAAACAATTATATCACTGGTCATACAAACAATTATATCACTGGTCATACAAACAATTATATCACTGATCATACAAACAATTATATCACTGATCATACAAACACTTATATCACTGATCATACAAACAATTATATCACTGATCATACAAACAATTATATCACTGATCATACAAACAATTATATCACTGGTCATACAAACAATTATATCACTGATCATACAAACAATTATATCACTGGTCATACAAACACTTATATCACTGGTCATACAAACAATTATATCACTGGTCATACAAACAATTATATCACTGGTCATACAAACACTTATATCACTGGTCATACAAACAATTATATCACTGGTCATACAAACAATTATATCACTGGTCATACAAACACTTATATCACTGGTCATACAAACACTTATATCACTGGTCATACAAACAATTATATCACTGGTCATACAAACAATTATATCACTGGTTATATAGTTAATCTAGGTCCCTAATAAGTCGTGCTTAACATTTTTGTTCAGTATATCTGGTTGAATAAAACGTTGTCATTTGTTAATACATTTCAGTTTATCGATACATAAATAATGAACATAACCTGATTTAACTTGTGCTTTCATGTGTTTAGTATGAAGATATATGAATAGGTAATTATATTATGTACTGAGCCAACAAAAGAAAGTGCACATCTTTTTTTAGATATATTAAAAAAGTTGTAATGATACATTTTGCAAAACAAGTTTTAAAATGTACTAAAAGTATGAATTAATAAAGTAGGGATACCGTTGTATGAAGCGTTCCTTCACTAACAAAAGTTGAAGGACAATAAGCAAAATAGAGCAAAACAAAAACTGCAAATGGATAGAGTTGCATGGGAAAACACAAGATAACATTCATCGAGATAATTGATTTTCCCAGGAATGTCGAACTTATTTTTAAGCATAGAGATAGGATGTATGAACACGTCTATGATGTTAAGGTTGTAAGTATTGTAAGTATTGTAATGTTGAGTATCCAAATGTGTGTGCACACTTTCTTTTTTGACACAGTATAAACTGCTGGACTGATTTTCTTGTCAACCGTTTTGTGTTTGTGATGTGTCAGACGTATTCTATTTTAAAACATATAAATGTATTTATTGTATATTAAGCATTTACAAGCTCCGTTTACTTTCAATGAAACAGGAAACGTGAATATGCGACCTGCAGTAAAGTCATATTGGGTGTGTAATGTATACTTGTTCGTGATTGGTGCACTTCTCTGTTCATGTCAAAGAAAGTATGTCACGTGATGTTGATTTCATTGTGAAAATTCCCATTTTGTAATGACAATATGTTTGTTTCAAATAAATGTTTTTGTGAAAATTAAATGTTACACGTATTTTATTCTCTCTAATTTAAAAATGCGTATGCAATAAAAAGGTTATTAGATTTATATTGGGATATATGCGCTCGTTCTTTTGCGCATAAATATTGGCGCTCCTAAAGTCGCGCAGTATTAATACGCAAAAGAACTCGTGCATATATTCCAATACAAATCTAATATAACCTATACATATCACATAACTTACGGTGTGGAAGTGTTATAAAGTCATGAATTAAATATCATAATCCACTAATGTAATAAGTAGGCAAATGAAGGCAAATCATTGATCGGTCTTTTCCGTTCAGCTCGGTGTGCAGTCGGAATATACTCGTCGATTTCCGTATTCGTTAAAATACCGGATTAGTTAAATTGACGAGGCAGATCCGATTGCCGAGTTTCATCAGAGAAAGGGAGATAATTCATGTTCTAATAATAATGTTTGTTTGTTTGTTTGTAGAGTGTTTTACGTCATTTTCAACACAAGTAAGGTTATATATGACGGTCGATCTTTTGTGGTGGAGGCAGGCGAACCACTTTTCCTGGGTAGAACCAGTATTGTAAACCTCCCGCCATCCCTAAGATTCCTCACTTACTAGTCGAGCTCCCATTGGGACTCGAACCCGCAGTGGTGAGAGCAGCAACGTCGTTAACCATTCGGCCACTTGTTATGTTCCATGCGTATTTTATTCAATATTGATTAATAGTACACGTATCTATATATGTGGACTGTGAGCATAATTAAACTTGAAGAATATCTTATTTTGCAAATAGAATTTGATTCATAAAATTTAATTCAGTACAACGTACATTTTTTCATAAGTCAGTGCTGTTGATACCCGTTTTCATTTTAAAATTTGAAACATAGTAAGCTTATTTGTAATACAATTCCCCAGATCGTGTACTTTAAAGATTATGTGTTAGGGTTTACTCTTAGTCATGGTCTTGGCTATTGCTTTGTCTGCTAAACATGACAATTGTATAGGAAACGGCGTTAAGTTATTAATAACGAGATTCACCCGAATATCAGTAGTACGGAGTGTCTATTATAACGGTATGAACTATTATGACTGTAAACGTTAAGGAGTATACAATTGTCAGACCAGTCAGGAAGTACTTCCGGGTAGTAGGGTGATAAAATAGTTCCATGAACAATTCCAAAGTTTCTATTTTGGATGTGTTTTTCCCAGGATTAGTTTTTATTTCATTGTTAAATCTAACCTGGTTTTAAAGTAGTATGTCTGTTGTCATGAATAGTAGGTATATTATTGTGTTTGTCAGGACTATTTCTTTGAGCGTATGGGCACAAAGTGTATGTAGAGTTGTGATTTTGACAGATGTTTATTTCAAAATACGCATAGTGTGAATGAATGACGTGAAATGTTAAACAACTGAATAGGTGTTTTATTCCAGATATGGGACCGTTTGAGAGCCAAATGTGTTTAATTCCCAGAATTAAAGTGTATTTAAGCGAACGAATGTTGTGAAACTTGTGACTGATCTCCAAAATAGCCTATTTTGCATTGTGTTCAATGGGCTGATTTTCACCGGTCTGACACCTGAAGCGAAAAAGAAATGCAACTCGAAAATTTCCGCTATTTATTGTATTTACAATATGCTGCTGTTAATGGTACATGGCTACGTAAGATCTTACTTTTCGGAAAAAAGATACTAAAATAACACATAACACAGCAAATGGTATTCCTTCAAAGTTTCAGTATTGACAGAGTACTCTTTTCGTTAAATACTACAGTACTAAAATGGCTCAATTTTTCAAAGAGGAACTTCAACAATTATGAATTTCTTGTTACAATGTATACTGTGATTAAAACGTCTAAAACATCACATTAAACATCCTTTAAAACTGCAATTTTCTTTTTTACAACACATCTTGGGATTTCTTTGGAATATTATGTGGCATTAAGTGTACAGTATATACAATATATAGCGGTAATTCCCTAGTTGCGTTTATTTTTCGCTTCTATATATAATACGATCAAAAGGACGAATACTAGAAACAAGATAACGACAACGGCATGACGATTTTAAGACTTACTACTAATGTAAAATCTACAATTATAAAACTACAACTTGTATTGTGAAAACCAATAATGTTCGATGTGAATATATTTTTAAACTTGATAAAACCGCTATATGTGGTAAATACAATTACAAATGTAAATGTGTCTGTAAACAAATAAAACAATACGATGTGGCGAATTAACATACACAGAGTTGTAGCTTTTCAATGCCGGAAATACTTTTTTTTCAATATCTGTTCGATATTTGTTGTTTTGGAGTGAATAAACAACACATTTTCTTTGTATTGTATGCTTTATAACCAAAGTGTACTGGAGTATGCAAACAAACTGACGACGTCGCTGGCTTAGTACTATGATGATTAAATTGCTGGTTTCAATTCCCCATAACTTCTAAACTGCTTAAGCGATTTCAATAATCTACGACGCATTTTCTTAGTTATTTCCAATCCAATGACATGACTCTATAGCAACTTTCTTCAAAATGTAGTTTTTGAAAACAATGACCAACTGACATGTTTCACTGTAAATGACAACTTTCCTACTTTGCCACTGACCGTTCCAAGGCGGTAGCCCTATTGTCAACCCTTTTGTGTTTGTGATGTCGTTTGCATTTATTATTACTTTTGCCTTCTTGTTTGTCTGTTTGCCTGTTTGTTTCTGTGTTTTGTGGTTGACTGTCCTCCTTGAATGCTACTTTCCCTGTCCGATCTTTTTATATTTCTTTTTATAACATGTATGAAAACCATGTTTAAGCACGGGAGTGTTACTATGGGTCTAAATAAAAGTGTCGAAATCCGGATTCGATTGAATAACAAGCATTAAAGGTGGTTTAGTGAAAAGTTCAAAGTGATAGTTACAACTGTTTACGATTGACTACTGTCATGGCCTTTCAAATCTTATGAATACCAGGACACATTACAGAAATATCCCAAACGATGAGTTAAGGAAAGGTGAGAATTTATTAGCAGAAGAACGAGATGATTGAGAATTAAGAGAATACATGAATTTGTTGATAATGTATTCGCAGATTGAACTATATTAATAACAAACTGGATAATACCGAGTCAGAACTAGCGTTACTTGTAGGAGAAGAGTACAATGAACATTTAACGAAAGAAGATTTTCTATTTATGGATTAGATGTACGATTGTTAGTTTGGACTTATTACAAGGAAAGTTTCTTGAAGAAAACAAAGCATATGAGACGAGAAGATATACAGAAACTAGTAATATAAATGAACAACTAACTAAAATTAATTTTCAACTACATCAATTTATAATCAATGAACAACAAATTCCAGAAAGAGATGTGAAGCTGCCAAACATTATTATATGAAACGACTACTATACCGATGTCGATGCCACACTAGTAGTGATGACTTTGACGAAAAATAGATCGTAACGAAAAAAAGAAGGTGCAACGTTGGCCGAAGAGTTATTTTAAGAATACGGTATGCGTGAAATAGAGCATCATTACGTGGACCGAGTATTAACTTTCATACCCCATCCAACCCCCACTCCAAGAAGCGAAAACGGGGTTGGCTGGGGTTGAAATAAAACCTGAATTTCGGCTTAAAAAGTTTGCATATTGTAAAATTAAAACATTTCATAAGTAATTTCAAACAGATTATCGCATTCTTTTAGCAAAGAACTGTTTTTAAACGTCTTTTATTGTCGAAATATCCGTTATAAAAAAAGTCTGCAGATATGTTTTCCCATCGCTTAATGGCATTAAGGCGGGAATACGAAATGTTTTGGGTTTTTTCAGTCACCGCTGCGGTGACCCATTTATTCTTCTCGTAATCATTACGTGGTCCCGCCTTAATTCGATTAAGCGATTGGAAAACTTATATTAGCAGGATTTCATAACGGATATTTCTACAATAAAACACGTTTAAAAACATTATTTACTGGAAATAAATGCGATAACATGTTTCAAATTACCTATTAAATGTTTTAATGTACAATATGCAAACTTCTGAAGCCGAAATAAAGGTTTTATTTCATACCCCAGCCAACCCTGTTTTCGCTTCTTGGAGAAGGGGTAGGAAGTTAATACTTGGACCACGTAATCCATTTGGCATGTATGGGTCGAGGAGGACCATCCCATCGCACGCCTTACAAACATAGTTAGGGACATTGCTCGATCGTTCGACGAGTGAATGGAATGAAGGGGATTGCGTTCATTTAAAGCCTGCTATGACGATGACGAAACTTAATAAGCTATTAATAGGAGTTGTCCAGAACAGATCCTTCTATGCCTATTTATACTGCGGGCACGCGATATTTATCGAGAATAAAATCCATGAAATGAAATCCAGAAAAAAAGAATTCCGCAGAGGGCGAGTGACAATGAAACATTTTCAGTAATTTAGTCCTTCATTGCATTTATCATGTATTCGTATGAGTGGTTTTAAAACAAACAGAATGGTATACATGGTATATACAATTAACTGAATGCAACATATGTGTGGCCTCGGGACTGGTGAGAAATAGCGATATTTTAATTTACTTTAGTGATAGAATTCGTTATATTAAAAGAGATAATTCATGTTTTAGTGATGATGTTTATCTTGTTATGGTGCATGTGTGTTTTATTTAATAGTACTGTTGTATACTTGTATCTATGTAGACTGTTGGTGTAGTTCAACTTTTGGAATATCTTAGTATGCAAATATCTTTAGGATTGAAATTTAAATAAATATATCTGAACGTTTCTACAGTACATTTTCTTTTCAGACGTCTGTCACAACTGATGTCGAACAATACGCCAAACTATGATGCAATATCTTCCCGTGGAAGACGTCACTGTCAGTGGATGTACTAGAAAAAAGTTGTAGTGCAATAAAACAACGTACAGTGTTAGTAATTCTTATATTAATTGGCATGAAATCTTAGAAAGAGTGTGTAGCCACTTGCATCCTTAAAGCGTCAAGTGATCGCGGAAGACTGTTTCAATCTCTGACAAATCGTGAGAATATAAGTGCTACTTTTAAAGATCAGAGCAGAACAAGCTTATCTGAAGTAACTTGAAGTGCATGCGCCTAGATATGAAGTAAGCAAAAAAACAGTTAGACAAAGCAAATACACAGCTGCTATACAAAGTGCTCAAATAAGATGGATTGCATCTACTTGTGCAAAACATAACTAAAAAATAAATACTGAAAAGGTGATCCCTTGGAAGCAACAAACACAAACAAGAGAGAAAAGTAGTAGACTCGGTTTTATTGAGTCTGTTCATGAGAGGTAATTATAAGATGCAACACCTCTCACACCTCTTAGCACCGGCTTCTACTTGAAAGCAATACAGAATGGGATTGATGATCCCAAAGGAACAGTAAATAATAATACTATTGATTTGTAGTCGGGTTGACTTTTTACAGCCGCCACACAGTACTAAACACGCTAGTGCGAATGTCAATAAATACTGAAAAGGTGATCCCTTGGAAGCAACAAACACAAACGAGAGAGAAAAGTAGCAGACTCGGTTTTATTGAGTCTGTTCATGAGAGGTAATTATAAGATGCAACACCTCTCACGCCTCCTAGCACCGGCTTAAGCGATATTCTACTTGAAAGCAATACAGAATGGGATTAATGATCCCAAAGGAACAGTAAATAATACTACTATTGATTTGTAGTCGGGGCGACTTTTTACAGCCGCCACACAGTACTAAACACACGCTAGTGCGAATGTCAATACATACTGAAAAGGTGATCCCTTGGAAGCAACAAACACAAACAAGAGAGAAAAGTAACAGACTCAGTTTTATTGAGTCTGTTCATTAAATAGTGTGCAGAAAAATACATAACACCTGACTACCCGCGTGACTATGGAAACAGCAGGTGAAAACGCATGTATTGGCAACGCCACAGCCAGTGTTGCGACACTGCCATCATTAGGTAAACCCGGAAGGCTCACAACAACTATTACGTTGGTGATTATAATGTTGATGACGATAGCATTCAACGCAATATTATTGATCAAACTAATGTGGAGATCGGACCATAAAACATTTACAAAGTTTTTCTTATTGTCATTAGCGTTTACCGACCTATTAGTCGGTTTAACAATTATGCCGTTTAGCATTCTGGGTTTGTTTATTGACGTTCGGCAACCGTTAGGCGGCATGACATGTGATATAGCAAACAGTTTAGACGCAATGTTAACGTCGTTGTCAATAATGTTTTTATCGATATTGACAATAGAACGGTACATTGCAATATGCAAGCCGTTTTCTTACAATACATTTTTCAATCGAAAAACAATAATTATACTATCGTTTACGTCATGGTCGGTAGCTATATTTCTTTCATTTGGTCTTATCATGCTAGGTCAAAGCTCATCAGGTGTAGATATGCTATCGTTGTGTATATCGCGTCTGAATATAACATGTGTATTTACAGTGAACTCCTACTACGCCATACTAGTTTCAACTGTGACGTTTTTTCTTCCCGGACTCTTGGTTATCTGGGGCAATATCCGCGTTATGAAATGCGTCCAGAAACAGAAACAAAACATAACAGCAATTACTCAAGCGAACAGTTGCACATATAAATCACGGAGCATGCGCGTTGCTATGACGATTTCTACAATCACCGGTTATTTTTTATTTTGTTGGTTACCATTCTTCTGTTGTAACACTTTTGACGTTTTTATAGAATACAGGACTCCAGACGTTGTCGTATTTATTGTCACTTGGCTCGGATATATGAATTCGACCTTAAACCCTATTGTATACCTTCTAATGGAAGGTTGCAGCTTGAGATAGGCCAAGTAGATATTTAAACAATCAATCAATCAATCAAAGGAGAGGATATCTATAATGTGTTTTATTTCGTTCTAAGCCTATTAACTATTGTAATATAAAAGGTTGTAAAAAGCTGAAATAAAATGTTTAAACCAAACAATCATAAAGGGCTTGAAGACGTCACAAGTGTAATCATTCTGTAAATGATAACTAAAACATTCATATTATACAATTATTGAAATCAGCTTCGAGCATATCTTGTGGTATATCTGACTTTTTAAACTTTTACTGAACTTAAAGGTCATGCATTACACAGGAAGCAAAAGGACACATTTCAAACGTCTCTTTTTAAAGCATGTTTGTTTTATTTTGTGTTTCCAAAATCAAAAGTGAAGTATTTGTAAATTCGGACTGCATATGTTGTTAACGTTTGCTGTATCCTATTGCCATCCGTGACCTTGAACCTCAGCGCAAAGGATGTTAACAGTTAACACATGTATACAAGTATAAAGAAAGATACTTAAAACCAAGAGGTTACGACGAAAGCACTGATCGTTGAGTGGATGACCCATTTATAGTTCGCCTGTATGATTTCATTATTGATTGTCCGACGACCGGACAGATTGCGGACTTTATGATGGAGTCTACCTAAATGTATATCTTGTAGTACTATTGACGGTTTATGCTCGTTTGTGCACTGCCGTATGAATCGCCAATAAGCACATTGCTGTTTGGGTCTATATTTCTTTCGTTTATATTCACATATACATGATTATATCTGATTTTAAAAACTACAATTTCATTAAATTGTCAAAAGATTTGATATATACACAAATTGCCCGTCGGGGAGTTCTTTCTTAAAACTATTTGATCGGATGCCACTAGAGTAATATTTGGTTTACCATAGAACCGGATGAATCAGTTAAAACTGCCAATGGCCCGGTTACCAATAACCGTTTTAAGGTGATACTCCTATTGTCAACACGTTTATGTTGGAAATGTTAACACTTTACTTTTAAATATAATTTTTAACTTTATTGATGTTTGAAATGCATGGCTTGACTGCCTGAACATGTTCGACACTTGTCTCCATTAGTGGTATATTGTTGATTCTACAAGAAAAAGTATTAGAGGGGACCTTTGGAAACGGCCGAACACGACACATACGAAATATTGCAGTCTCGGTTTGATTCATGAACGGTAGTGAAATATGCTATCTACCGCTCACGCCCTCTAGCCTCGGGTTGAGCAGAACTTAATATTCATAAACTTAATATTACATAATTTTAACACGAAGATGGCATGTATATGGCGGTGGACATATATATATTTTCTTCCCCATGTCCTGCGGCGTATGGTCCCCGATGACCTTTTAAAGACCTAGCAACTATGTGCTACACGGATTTACTGTTTGATCTCTCCACCGCGAACATACAGATGTTGTATTTATGCAAGCGATGTATTTACAGATTTACTGTTTGATCTCTCCACCGCGAACATACAGATGTTGTATTTCTGCAAGCGATGTATTTACAGATTTACTGTTTGATCTCTCCACCGCGAACATACAGATGTTGTATTTCTGCAAGCGATGTATTTACAGATTTACTGTTTGATCTCTCCACCGCGAACATACAGATTTTGCATTTTTGCAAGCGATGTATTTATATGTGTGTGACAGCAGTTTACACATCGGGTAATATGTAACGTGCAATTAAAATGTTTAGTATTATTTATATTTCTTTCAATAGCCGTCAGGGTTCTATGTCTTTAAACGTTACACGTACATTTCATATGTTATATTACATACTTAGCTGTCACATTTTCTCAGATATGTATGTTTTATTCCTTCCATATTGCGCCGAAGCGTGGTCCAACCTGATGTCAACATATGTCGCATATTAAAAGCGTCGTTTCGTAACATACGGACTGCGTGTAAAATCTCAAACAAATACTAGTAGACCATAGTACAATTTCTTGTTACATTATAGAGAAACAAAACATCCTTGATAACAGTGCCTACATGGTAGCTGTTTCCTGTTGGTAGATTTATTACGCATTTAAAAAATCAGGTTTATTAAAAAATCTTCTTCTCTGAAGCAATGAGGACTAGAGGTCTCGTATTTTGCATGTATCCTAAGTAGGACCAAGTATCAAGTATTTTTGAAATGTTGACAATGGGGTAAAATTATATTCCTCCCCCGGAAATAATAGTTTTATTAAACAAGATAAAGCAGCTAATAATGTAATTATTGTTTGACGACTACATTACGTCAATGTTTTATCTCTGGAACTCGGCAGCACCAATTCAGCACCAATTCGTATACTCCAGTTAATTCTACTGAGGATGATGTTGTTTCCGAACATATCACTCGGTGCACTACTTTCAAGGCTGGTGTAAACGATAAGCAAAATAAACTGCCTACTATGTACTGGATTCCTAAATTACATAAAAATCCGTATAAGGCTCGCTTTATTTCGAATTCTAGTGCCTGCACCACAACAAACATCTCCAAACTTTTAACTTCTTGTCTTACTGCCGTTAAAGATCACGTTAAACTATATTGTGATAAAACTTATGAAAACTCTTGGATTAATTTATTTTGGTCTATAAAAATGTCAGGACCTTCTTGATAAAATTTTCAATAAAGGTCAAGTTTCATCAATAAGCACTTATGTGTTCTCTACGCTATATACAACCTTACCACATCAACTTATTAAAGACAAGCTAATTTCTCTTATTCAAAAAATATTCGCTAGAGAAAATACTACATTTTTGGCATGTAATAATATTAAAGCGTTTTTTACTAACGGCAGTTTAGACAATTATACTATGTGGACTTGCTATGAAGTTTGTGAAGCACTTATCTTGATGTTTGTATATGATCTTTCTTGTCCTGCCCTTAATGGTTTATTCTCTTGTTGCTCTGGCTTCTGCCAAGTCATTGAGAACCTTCATTGTGGCTTTCTAGGGTATTGTTTTTTTTTGTATTATATTTACACGAGCATATTTGTGTTTTACCTATATTGCCTATTGATGCTGCCTTGTTGGTTAGAGATTAGATCATGGCGGGGATTTCTTTATTTGCACTGTCCTGTTTTAATGGGATGACAGTAGGGTAAGTGTGAGGTTTGGTGCACCCTAGAACCGGTTTAAACCCCACAGTGGCCTACTTTGCCACTGACCGTTCCAAGGCGGTAGCCCTATTGTCAAACCTTTTGTGTTTGTCATGTCGTTTGCATTTATTATTACTTTTGCCTTCTTGTTTGTCTGTTTGCGTGTTTGTTTCTGTGTTTTGTGGTTGACAGTGCTCCTTGAATGCTACTTTCCCTGTCCGATCTTTTTATACTTCTTGTAACTGTACATCTATCATAAAATCAATTCAGATTAACAGATTAATGTTTCATTAATTAATTAAAACAATTTGATCATGAAACATTAATCTTAAGTCAATGTCTTTTTAAAGATATTTACAAATCGCATACTGAATAAAACCGCGAACTAAAATCACGAAGGCGACCACTGCATTGTCAGCTCATGGCAAATTTGCATTTAACTGTTAAACTTTAATTTGCAGGTGTTTGTAATACAAATTTCCACTATTAATTATCATAGACTTCTACTAAAAGGGCATTTTATTGCAGTAGCACCGGTATGGCAGACATAGCTTTTAGAGTATAAATCTGTACATTTAACAGTGATCGATAAATGTTTCCCGGTGCCCTGGATTCCCTGGATACCGATCCTTATGTGTAAGCGTTAAAATGATGTCTCCCCTTATATATTTCGTCATTTTAAATAGATCTAATTATATTATTTAAAAAAAAATAATTCCCAAAGCCTTTATTTCCCTTCATTTCCCAGTAGTTTAACTTCTCATATGCAGATTTTCTGTATTGTGATTTCTGTTGGTGTGGTAATTGAAAATGTTGTTAAAATTGTTAAAAAATACACGCATTGTTATTAAAATCCGTTAAACTATACATACAATTTGTCTTGCAGTTTGCAATACTTACTATTAATTAATGTTTTATGTGTAATACAAATCAAAATGTTTAATAATAATTAATATTGAAATAACGCACACACCTAAAATGGACGAATGAAAAACGTAAAACCTCACAGTTCCCTTATTTTAGAATCAGTTGGTCTGTTTGGGTATTTTTGCAATGTATGTATATATCAGAAAATTATAATAATATTGATGTTACTGCCTTTTTGAGGAAGGCTTATACTTGCAGTTTGACGTGTATACCTACTCTTTAGGCTTACTGAACTAATATACTGAAAGGAAAAAGAAACGCGACACGGAAATTTCCGCTATATATTGTATATACTGCACACTTATTTCCATATATATTCCAAGGAAATCCCAAGATGTTTTGTAAAAACAAAACTTGCAGTTAGTTAGAGAAAGGACACAACTGTGATGTTGTAGACGTTGTAATCACAGTACGCGTTCTAACAAGAACTTCATAAATATTGAAGTTCCTCTTTGACAAATTGAGCCAGTGCAGTACAGTAACGTACCGCATCCTAAGTTTGCGCCAAAGGCGTACTCTGTCAATAATAAAACTTTGCAGGAATACTATTTGCTGTGTCACGTGTTGTTTTAGTATTTTTTCCGAAAGGAAAGATCTTACGTTGCCATGTACCATTCGATTAAAAGCAGTATATTGTACATACATATATATATATATCGGAAATTTCCGTGTCGCGTTTCTTTTTCCTTTCACTATATATAAAAAAGGCATGGAAATTGCTTAGTACACACTTTTATTAACCTATCATAATAACATATATATCGAAATGAACATCCAAACATGAGATGGTAACCTGTATATGTGAGAAAAATACATGTAGAAGCAACCAGTTCCAGATTACTATCATGAAAAAATGTCATATACGGACATTGTTTGATGGTAGAATTTCCCCTTGAGTTGTATCATTATCGAAAGATTTATCTCTTGGCCTAATACAGGTGAACATCAACGATATAATCAACAAAACAACCCCCGTATTTCTCTGAATATTCATAAATGCTTTCCATTTTCCTCGCATAACGAACGATAAAATGATGTATTATTGTTCGCGTGTTGCTTACATGTGTTTTCTGTTTAAAGTAAGTAAACGGTCGAACAGAAACTGTTAATTCTGATTTAAAAATAAAGCTTGCGAGTCTTTTATAGTACATTATCGAATTCGTGATGTCACTATATTTAATCTCTTGCTGAATAATAGTTGTAGTGATAGCGGGATAACTATGTATAGTATAAGCAGTTAGAAATCGTACCGTTGTTTAGAAGTGATAAGCGGATAGTAATATAACAATAGGATCATACATGCAAAGCTAATTTAATACTTTTATTTGTTTATTAGCATTAATTGTTTAAACAATTGTTTAGTTTTTTGTTGACTGAAATTTACTTTTCTGCGTGCTGTCACAATTACATTGAAGGCCCCGGGTTCAATACTCCGTGGTGCCACTGAGTTCCGTCGGTGTGTTCTTGGGCAAGACACTTTCCCTTAGCCCCGTCCGTAGGATGGGGACGTAAACCGGGCGGTCCCGTGTATCGGTCTATCCTCCGAGCACGTTAAAGAACCATAGGAATCTATTCGATAATAAGAGTAGGGCAGGTTCCCGGATTCCTATGTATCCTTCCCTTCTCTCTGGGGCGGCTCTAAATAACCTATACTGTGTTGATGAGCCGTTAAACAACATTCATTTCAATTCAATTATATTGAAACAGATCAATATATTGCGTGTTTGATGACTATTAAAGGGATATACGGCAATCGTGATTGTTATAAAACTCGTGGCGTCCCTTTAGGTTTTATACATAACGTGCACATTTGCATAATTATTTGAATACTTCAAAGAAAAATGTTTTGCAAACTACTAATTTTTGATCATATTGCACAAGTAATGTATTTAAATATATATATTGTATAATATTATTAAACGAAGTAAAATTGAAAATTCCAGATTTCATTACCTTTAATGTGGTTATATGACTTTTCGGGTTGGCGACATTCGTGTTGGCGACTTTTCGACTTCAAGATATATATCCCGCTTGCTGACTCACTTGAAATAGTCATTTATGGAAGACGGATGCGTCCATTTCGACTTCGCGACTTTTCGCCCTGTTAATACAAGGCGAAAAGTCGAAGACGAGAAGTCGCCAACACGAAAAGTCGAAGGCGAAAAGTCGCCAACACGAAAAGTCGAAGACGAAAAGTCGCAAACCCGCCGTTTTAGACAAAATGTCGACTCGCAAAGTCGCCAATCCGATATTGCAAAATTTCGAATTTTCGCCACAAAATTTCTTCCTAAACGGCGGGTTTGCGACTTTTCGGCTTCGACTTTTCGGGTAGGCGACTTTTCGACTTGTGGAAACTGTTATTAACAAGGCGAAAACTCGAAGGCGAAAACTCGAAATGCATCCGTCTTCCATAAATGACTATTGCAAGTGAGTCAACGAAACGGATATATATCTTGAAGTCGAAAAGTCGCCAACACGAAAGTCGCCAACACGAAAAATCGAAGGGTAAAAGTCGCAAACCTGTCGTTTGGACGAAATTTCGTGACGAAAAGTCGAAATTTTACACTATCGGATTGGCGACTTTGCGAGTCGAAATTTTGAACAAAACGGCGGGTTTGCGACTTTTCGCCTTCGACTTTTCGGGTTGGCGACTTTTCACCTTCGAATTTTCGGGTTGGCGACTTTTCGCCTTTGACTTTTAATAATGAATCTGAATGCTTACTTTAATGCCTGAAAAATACTTCAGGATAGCCGTGTGTCACTGTAATAAAAGTATATATTTACTGCCAGAATGAAATCATATTTGTCAGTAGTAAAGAGAGTAGCGGTTTTGGGCCACTTTCTCCTCGCGGGGCACGAGAAAAAACTAGTGAAATATGCCAGTGGGGTGGACTCAGGCGTAACTCTCATTCACACCTATAAGATCTAAATGTAAGTCACGCCTAAATCAACACCTCAACATATTTCAACAGTTTTCTCAAGCAACCCCGCTCAGGAAAACTCGCCCAAAACCCCTACTCACTATACTACTAATCAATCCGGTTGTCATTTTAATAACATAACATTTGCAACTCATTAAGCAAAGTCAGACGGAACCGGGCAGTAGTCTTCATCATCGCTCTGCATATCATCTTTTACCTTGGAGTATTTTACTTTCCTACACTTTGCTATTTTGTATTTCAGTTCAAGAAGCTCTTCTCTGTTTCCGGCCAGCTCACGTTCATAATTAGCCATTTTAACCAGCAATCGTCTTTTTTTAGTGTCCATAAAATCATCACGAACTACTTCATATTCTACTTGGAGTTGCCTACCTCTCATCAATTTTCTTCTATATTTATCTTTTTAAATTGTTAAGTTTTCTGCAAACCTTTTCTAATCTTTCTTGTCCCATTATATAATAATACTATATATAATTATTTTTAAGCCCTTATTTAATATTTTCAATATCCTTGAATGGAACCCAACTATTGAAATCTTCACTGTAACCCTTCCATTTAATCAACGCTTGTTTCTTTTTGTAATCACCTCGTATTACTTTTTCAATCCTGAATAATTCTTGCTTTGCTTTTGTCATTTCTAATTCATAAAAGCTTCCATCAATGTTTTCGTTGTTTAAATCTTTTATTTTGTATGTCACAGGATTTGTGTTTTGAATTACTTCAGCAACACATATTTCTTCAGTCCAATTTGGAGTATAGCCTTTCTCAAACGTTCTTTTATATTTGCTGATTCTAACATTATCCCCTATTTTAAACTTTGGCTTCAAATGTCTCGTCACTAGCTTCAGTTGGTGTCATTTTAATACTCCGATGTTTTGTATTATTATACTTGTCAACCATTTCTTGCAACACGTCTAAATATGTATTTGTATTGTTAGCTGTAAAATATTTCCACATCTTTTCTTTTAATGTCCTGTTAAATCGTTCAATTACTACAGCTTTTCCGAAATTAAACGTGTGATACATTTCGATATTATTGTCGCTAAGGAATTGCTTAAACGTTTTATTATAAAACGCTACACCTTGATCAACCCACAACAATTTACACTGTCTTCCTGTACTGATTATCTGTTGAAACGCTTTGGTAATTTCTAAACCAGTTTTATTTGGAACCGGCGTGACCCAAGCATATTTGCTAAACACGTCAATAACAGTAAGTAAGTATTTAATACCTTTTTTATACTTTGAAAACGATTGCATATCAACCAAATCAGCAGATCATATTTTATCAATTTCATTAACAATCACACGGCGTTGAGTGAACTTTCTTCGTATAGTTCATCTGCTAACTTGTCAGTCCATTTCAACACCTTTTCTAGTTTTTTGGGTTTCCGAGTCCTAGTTTATATTTTGCACTAATAACTGGTTTTACTATCAAATTCTTAGCAATCTTTTCTCCGATAGTTTTAGACTTGCTAGATTTCAAACCGGTAAGCATGTTTGTATCACAAATTGATTTATTACTAGGATTTTCATCATAACAATAATCATGATCTTTACAAACAGCATCTTATTCATTTACCGGCTCTCCACTATCAAGCGGATTACCGGGACCGCAATATTTATAACCAGGAAGTGTTAGCCCTTTTTTGGGTAGCAAAGGGAGCAAAGCTTTAGGAATATCAATATTTCCACCTTCTGTGTTTTTAACAAACTTTGTTTTAGTAATACCACAAGATGCACAAGTTGCTCTTAACATTTTTCTACCATTTTTTGCTAAAACATACGTAGGATCAACATTTTCAGTAACCTTTTTTTCTTTTATGCAATAACTCATATATAATATGATTAGATTGAACTTTGTTTACAAAATATGATGTTATGATGTTTTCATTTTCTACTGGTTTGTAAGGCTTTAATAATTTGTAAAGAATATTGTACGTACTATTTCCTTCTTGTAACTTTTTAATGAAGAATAGGCAGAAATATCCACACAGAACACTTGTTTTATCTTGGTATTGAATGGTGTTGTATTTTATATTAGGTATGTACGCTAAAACGTCTTTTGGTGGGCTCAGGCCAAACGGATCGAAGTAATAATTATCATAGTAACAAGTCCAGTGTGTACCAGGTCCAATATGATCGTCAAGATTAATAATACAACATTTTTGTTTATTTTGTTTTGCTGGTAATTTGTTTTTGCTGTACACCCCGCTGAAGTTCTGTATACCTAGCTGCTTAACCCATTTTATTATATCTAAGTTAGATATAGGTTCATTTTTTTTTTATTTTTTTTTATGAATGGGATACTTCTGTACGGTCTAATTTGTGAGTCTACTTGCAAACCTTGTCCTCTTCTATCTACTTGCAAACCTTTTCCAGTTAAGCCACTAATAAGAGATCCGATCAACGGAATTCCTAATGATGCAAGCATTCCAAGAAATCCTCCGTCCTGCTGTTGTTTTTTAGTTAGTTTAACAGGGCAGCGACCTTTTGACTTTGCTATCTTGTTTCTTTGCGCAGCTGTTAATTTCTTTGATTTTAGAAGTGTTTGTTTTTTATCACTAGGAACAGTTGCCGTTACATCTTGCTGTTTGTTATTACTGGGAACAGTTACCGTTTTATTACTAGAAGCACATGCCAGTACGTCTTGCAGTTGCTTTTTTGTTAGTTTAATAGTACAGCAACCTTTTGCCTTCGCTATTTTATTTTTTTGTGCAGCTGTTAATTTATTTGATTTTAAAAGTGTTTGTTTTTTATCAGCAGGAACAGTAACCATTCCATTTCCAAATATTTTACCAATTCCAGTACTAGCCAGACCACTTAGTGCTCCTGTTGCCAGAGGCCCTAATACTTTTGGAACAAATTTTGCAACTGTTGGTAATATAGATTTAGTTAACAAACCAGCTAATGCGCCTAAAAAGCCTCCATTCTTAGACTGAGATCTCATTTGCAATTTTGCTATGTCTAATCCCCGCCCATCAGATTTAGCTTTATTAATATTATTAATCTGAGTAGCTGTCAGCGACAAGGGGAAATTCCCAGTTAGTTGGTTATTTTTTAACCTGAGTGTTAATTCACTCTTATCCTCATAAGCCCTCGCTAAACTCTGTTTTTGCCCATCTGTTAAATTAACTGAATAATTTACGTAAGTCATATATATTATAAGTTAGATTAAACAATAACTAGTTAATTTCCAACAGTATCAATAACAACATCTTCCTTGTATAATACTAAAGCGTAAACTTGATATCTAGCGGTAGGAATGTTAGTTAATTTATATCTCAAACTTAGTTGTTTTGGATCAACACTGACTTCATTACCAGTGTAACTTAAATCGAAATATATCATTCCGAAGAGATTTTTAAAATTACTCGTATTGAGTAAAGTTCCAGTGTTTTTATCATTTTGTTTGTAAGAATAATTAATAACATCTCTGAATATTCTTATGATATTATCATATCTGTATTCAGTTTCTGGATAATAAACTCCATTTCCAACTTCAAATCTAGCTGATTGTAAATAGCAATTAGCATCAGCAGCATTTAGTTTAAAAGTATCTAAAAGGTGAGGGTTTTGTGTTTGAGAAGAACTCTTGTCAGCCCTTTGTAGATAAACAAAAACATGTTTTGGACTTTTGACTCCAGCCATTATTCTAAATATAGATTCAGTTAGTAGAGTACTTCCGCTTTCTTGTATCATTTCACGAAGGTAAGTCCATCTTGTTGATGTCATATGATTTGTCATTACATAACTTAAACCATCTGCGTTAAATTTCATTCTAGGTAGCCACAAAACTAATTTATTAATAACTACTCGACCATCATCACCACTTGATTTGAAAATTAACACATTATCATCTGTCAGTTGCAAGCTGATTTTAAGCTGACTAGGAGGAAGCATGTTTGTTTCCATACCTCCAAAAAAGGAATATTTGTTTAATGGAATTATAGAGTTAACTGTTTGATTAGTTATGATTAAAACATGACGAGTAGTAAATCCCAGGTTATAACCAGCTTGATCATCTCGAGATTCTGCAGCAGCCGTATTATCTAAATAAAAGTATTCGTTTGTTCCGGTTGTCTTGCATAATCGTCAGAAATTTCAAGCAAGCTTTTGATATTAACAAATCTGTGAAGATTATTTCCATCGTTAACTATTTTTCCATTTTGCTTTACTTGCATTTGACCAATCAGTGAAGCTACATCGTTAATTAAAGCAATTCTGTCGACGTCTGCGAAATTGGCTCCATCAGCAAGTTTGTTTACTTGGAAACCGATTTCAAAATATGCATTATACCAATCAAAGTAAGAACTTCTGTCATTTAACGTAAACTGATAACCACTTTTCATTTGTCTGGTATTATTTCCTGGTTGTGTTATGGGGGTATCTAACTGAATAGGCACATGTTCATATCTAGTATTATATTGATTACTTCGAAACATCTATATATACTAGTAATTAGATTATTTTTGTATTAATCGATTAATTCTCACATGAATTCCCCTTCCGGAAAGTAATCTGTTAATTTTTGCATTTAAATCTCCTTCAATTATATTATCAGCTGCAACTTTAGCTGCATTTTTTGTGGCAGCTTTTGTAAGTTCTTTTGAAATTATCTCACCTTTTGGTTTAGGTTTAATAACTAAAACTAATTTATCAGCAGCCATTTTTCCTACTTCGTCTCCAAGTTTTTTAGAACCGCTCTCTATGATTTGTTTACCAGCAGTTTCTATTGCTTTCTTACCTGCTGTTTTCACAGACTCACTGAATATTTTTGATCCGACTTTTGACAAAATGTCAAATATACCAGCTCCAGTTAATCGATCAACTTGAGTATATGTTCCCGTATTAGTGTCATAAACTTTTTTTAAACAATGTCATGCCATATAACTTATTTTACATTAATTCCTTCAAAACAAATCGAAATGATGTGTGGACACCATTAAGATTAATAATCTTACCAAAGAAATCGGTTATGTAAATATTAATACTGTTAATGATCGTTTTGTTTACTTCGCAGAACCCGACTCTCATCGGTTCATTTTCAAAAGGATACGCTCTCGTAAGACCAGCTGTACTTATTTCATAAATGACATCCCCGTATGATCCATCAACAATAGAATTACTTATCAAGTCACAGTGGATATATAATGTATCGATAGAATTTGTTATGTTTGGTGTCACAGTTCCAAATTTAGTTTCTCTAATAACCGCATCTTTGTCAAACCCGATCAAGGTGTGAAAGTTTGATTCTCTCAAATCAAGCATAAAGTTATTATTAATGGTAACAAAACATTTAAAACTTGATAAATCAAACTCAATTTTTATCGGGACAAGCGTGGCATCGGTTTAATCATTGTTTGCAGTCAATGCTGCTTTTATGTAATTATCAATATCACCATAACTGTAATTTCCATTTCTAAAATCAATATTTTTCCAATCTGTTCCATTGTGATACCTTATCACTTTGTTATTAAAATCTTCACTAATATTATACCACGAGTAAGTCATGGAATTAATGTTTTCGAGTCCAATACCATACTGTTTGTTCCTGCCTAATATTAATGGTCTGTCAAATACAGTTGTAAAATTACTTGGTGTATTTGAGCTATTAATTATTGACGCTTTTTCTGATGATAATACAATTTTTTGTTCCATATGATATAGGATGGATAAATTTTACTAATACTAATTATTCCGGAATGTAAAATAGTTTATAACTTGATTTTTCAAAATTGAAAACTTGTGTAGTGTTGTGTTTTATATCTGATCTGAAAATAATAGTAAAAAGTAACTTGACATATAATTCAAATGTTTCTTTTATTATTCGTTTGTCATTTTTTATTATCGGATGAAGATTATTAAAATTACCCTGCGTCGAATAAATAAGGAATTGTTCTACATCTGCTCCTGTATAAGTAAAATTTATTTCAAATACATAACGGCCTTCTTTAAGAATTTGTAATTCATTTGAAGAATGTTTTTTATAATATTCGTAACCTTTTACAAGTGGATTGGCTGCAAAAGTAAACGCTGCGAGAAAATCGTTCGCATGCCAGGTTCTTTCAAGTGGTTTTTGCGTCGGGTATGATACAAAAGCATTATCATCAGCGTAATCTTGAATAATACTTATTCCATCTATCGTATATTCAAAAAGTAGAATCCGACTTAAATAGTCTACTTTTACTTTCAACCCGTCAATTATACCAATAACTGCTGTGTGCCGGCTACCAGACTTTTGATTAAACTAAGCTGTGTTTCTTTCGTCCTGGGCAGCTTTCAATTGCTTTGAAACATCATCAATAGCAGTCTCAAGTTTATCGGTGTTAACCAGTTTGCTCAGTGCAGTCTCAAGTTTATCAGTGTCGACCAGTTTGTTCAGAGCAGTCTCCAGCGACTTACCGTCAACCATTTTCTTTTTGATGTCTTCAAACTCTTTGTTGATATCAGCAACGTTGGTGTTTATCTGCTCATTTAATATTTTAATTTGAGTTATTTCGGTAGTAAAAGCAGTTCTCATTTGTTTTGAAGCATCAGCAATAGCAGTTTCTAGTTCATTGTTATCAACCATTAGTTTATTGAATTCTCCGATCCGTGTATTAATATTTTGAACACCAGCACTTATTTGTTCACTTAATTTCTTGTAGTTTTCACTACCTTCCAATCCATCTTCTTTCTTTTCTAACTCTTTCAAAGCATCACTCAGAAGTTTTATTTCATCTTTCAATCCGTTTTGAATTTCAATCATTTTCTCACGGTTTGCTTGTAACTTTGTTTGTATTTGACTTAGTTTATCTTCAACACCTGTTGTCAAATGTTGCATCATATCTGGAATTGTATCGATATTATAATCACGTATGATTTTTGCTACTCTTCTTACAGTAAATTGTTATGTTGCTGCATCATCTGCTTTAACTGGATTGCCGACATTGGTAATTTTATTATTATCCATGTTGAGATCACTTCTCAAAACATTTTCCTGGTTTCTGCCCTTGTTAAGATAATTAACCAGATGTTTTTGTTTTACAAACTCAGACAGCACAATACCAAAGTTTGTAATATAACACTGCCAGTAGTAAAAAAAGAGTATGATAATGGACCTTTGGAAACGGCCGAGCACGACACATACGAAATATTGCAGTCTCGGTTTGATTGAGACTGTTCATGAGTGGTAGTGAAATATGCTAGCTACCGCTCACGCCCTCTAGCCCCGGGTTGAGCAGAACTCAATATTCATAAAATCAACAGCACAAAATTTTAACCATCCCGCAGATGGCATGCATATGGCGGTGGACATGGAGTTATCCTTCTTTAACGTATTCCCCATGTCGTACGGCGTATGGTCCCAGTATCTAATAAAATGAAATGCCCCGAAGAGCGAAATAAACATAATGGAATTTAGTTGGGAGCAGCGGTTATGAAGCCTGCGTATGAAAAAGCAGACAACATATCCTATGAGTGGTTAAACAATACCCAGAGCCTTTTATCGGCCGGAGTAGTGGAACCACCGAATCAAAAATTAAGTAAGAAAACAAAAGAAATTGAAAATGTACCACCGATAACTAACTATAAGTATCGGGCTCAGCGATCTCCAAAGATCGGATGAATAACAGTACTGATTGCAAGCGCGGGGAGACGTTTTACTGCCGCCACACTGCACAAGCAACGCCACTGTGCTATAAAAAAAGAGTATGATAATGGACCTTTGGAAACGGCCGAGCACGACACATACGAAATAACTTCCCCACCAAGATCATTAAAAAGTCCCATTATATATAATATGATTAGATTAAATTTCGCCGTTGAAGTTACCTTTACTAACTTCCTAGGGCGATCAAGATTACAAAAAGTCGTACTGTTTGTCAGTTGCTTTTTTATACTGATCTTTGCTGACATCTTGTTCGTTGGAAAGCATGCCTAGCTCACGATTAACCGGAGTCGCGAAGAAGATGTAATGAGAACAGTTCAACCGAATGTCTTTGGGAGTTTTGTAATAAGATTGAGATAAATAAATCACGCCACAGTTTTTGTGCCTTCCCTGGATGAAATAATTAATAATATCGTTTTGCATGCGCTCGCAAACATAATCATCAAAAATAGCTATCTTTTGAGTATCAGAATCCAAATCATTCACAGGGATAACTTCATCATTTGAACATTGTAATATATCTTCAACCGGGATTTTATTCTTTTTTGCTATCTTTTCAAGTTTTTGCGATAAGACCTGATACTTAGACTGCTCCAAGTTTTTAGCAAACAAGTAAATCTTGTCATAGTAAACTAAAGGTTTCAATAACATATGAACTAATGTGTTTGTCTTGCCAGAACCTGAATTACCGCAAATTAACATTCTAAAACAACAGTCTGACATAAAGTTCCATATTTGTTTAAAATTACCGTTTTCTGTTTTCATATCATAGTTTGGAATTTGCATTATAATAATACTTAGATAATACTTGTCTTAACTTATTTTAACTTATCCTAATTTATCTTAATTTAATCTAACCTTATATTACACATGTCTTTGTTAAAATGGAAAGAATTAGCAGATAAAAAGGGAAAAGCGAGTGAGCTTGTCAAAGAATACGAGAATAGAGTTATTCGCAAAAGACTCGAAAAAGGAGCTAGTCGTGATTTATACGCGGAAGTATTTAAACCTGTAACTAGCGAAATAACAGAGAAAACAAGGCGGCTAGCTGAACATTTGATTACCCTTCCGGAATTACGTCAACAGCTGGCTCTTCTTCCCGAGGCAATACGTCCGCAATTACTTGCCCCGCCCGAGCGTGGAGCTATAGCAACACCACCGCCGCCGCCGCCTCCACCACTACTACCACCACCACCACCACATGTTAAAAAACCAGCTGCCAAGAAAACCGCAGATCCTGCTAAACCAACGTCGCCTAGTCACCTAGAGGAACTAGAGCAGGCAATAAAGGAGCCAAAATTAAGAAGTGCTTCAGACAGAGTGCTAAGGCCAAAAGCTGCCGAACCCGGGACAGACCTATTTGCAGAAATCAAACAAAAACGTGCATCAATTGATCCCGGGGATGAAGAAATAGGAGAAGAATGGGAAGAACCTGCCGTTGCCTAAGGAACCCAAACCGGTGTATGATATTGACTTGGATGCTGGTATGAATAAAGACGTACTGAATAAGTATGACTTGCCGATGCCAACTGAAATACCAGGTATTACTGATGGGAATGCTGATTATGATGAATATATTAAAAGGGCTGATAAGATACACAAGGAAATGGTTCCCAAGATAAGAGGTCTAAGGGCAAAAATAAACAACCTCAGCGAAGAAAAACTCAAAGAGGGGTGGAAAAAGGCAACAACCATTGCGACTAAAACTAAATATTCAAAACTACTCAAGGACCCCGATGGCGTCAAACAAGAGATAGCTTCACTTGCAGAAGAACATAATGAAAAAGCAGATGAGGTAAATGCTTTGGGTTTTTATATAAAAAAGTTGCCTGAGCGGATTCAAACAGCTAGCGAAACTATACAAAAGACTGGCAAAGGGATGCAACAAAATAAAAATTCCTACAAAGTCGACAAAGATGGCCACTATGGAATGTTGCAAATTGATTTACCCAAGCTTGTTGGTCATCACAAACTTATTGCCAAACAAGGAGAAGCAGTTGTGCTAGATCTAAAAGTAGACGATGATTTTATAGACTTGATAACAAAGCGTTACAACAATGGAAAAACTTATTCAAAGCTGTCTCAGAATGCTTTTAAGAAACTAACAGAATTATCTGATTTACCAATTCATCAAGGTTCTTCAAAGTGTAAAAGATTTTAAGAGGCTGTGTTGAATATTACAATAGCCCCAACGATTTGATGGATGATCTAGAGTTAGTATGTGGAAGTATCGAATCAGGAAATAATAGTCCGCAGTTAATAAATAAAGGTATTAGCATAATCGATGAATTATTAAAAATAGGCAAAATATCACCCAACGAACACGAGCAACTATTTTCTAAATATTTTAATTAAATTATTGTCTAACTAATTATACATGAAAACCAAAGAAGAATTAATTGATCACTTGACGCGACTTGTAGCTGCATACAGACGCAGTTATAAATTGTGCGGTATTATAAACACAACATTACAGATTGCCAGCGGGATAATTGGTTGTACTGCCGTATTGGCATTGGTTCCAGCAATTCCTGTTTTTGTAGCCGCAGTTGGTGCAGTTCCTCCAGTAGTTGCTGTTTTAGTGAGTAAAACAAGAATGGCAGAAAAAAGACTTTGTTAAAAACACATCATAGGAGTTTTAAACAACTTCTATCATATGTCCAAACAACAACAGGACTAGAAAATGACGAAGAGGTAATTAGGATTACCTTCAATAAAATAATAGAGATTCAAAAGAATGATAACTTTACAGAACCTCTGGAAATGTATATGAAAAGATTCAAGTTAAACGGTCATGGCATTCAGTCGTAATTCTTTTCTGATTTGTTTCTTTTTCTATTTTTAATATTTTAAATATCTCCTGAAAAATGTATTCAAATTTGATTGATCTTTTCCGACCTTCTATTTGATCCAAAATCTTTACAATTTTGTAAAACAAATCTTCAAATCTTTGTCTATTTTTAGAAGACTAATCAAATGCTACCAAATATTTATCTAGATGATACTTCCTGTGGTAAATAGTTTTCTTTTGGCTGTAGGTGCAACCTGTGATAAGATTATAACCATTGTGAGTGCCACAATTAAGGCAAACACGCTCGTTATCGAAAACTTCACAAGTATCGTTACAATTCACACATGCGTATGTACACTTGTAACACAGCTTGGCTTTGGTACAATATTTACAAAGCTTCTTTTTATTAGTCATGTAAAATAAGATGCAATCTATGCACGTCCCAAGGGGATCAATAATATCTAAAACTCTTTCGCAATATTTGCAATTCATTATATTATACTATAGAAATATATATTTAAATAAAGCTTAAACATATTATCTTACGTAATGGAACGAGTAGAAAAGAAAATCAAAAACTTTAAGAAAGATCAAACGGAACATGCAAAAACTATTGATTTTAAAGACGCGTGTAAATTAGATGCAGAGCTTTTAATTTTTTCAAACTTTCAAGATTTGACAGAAAGAATCATAACAATGGCAAAACAACTAAAACTGTCATGGAAAATAAAAAAAGGAGACATAAACAAACTACGTTCTTTATGCAAGAAACAAATTTCAGAGGCAACCAGTTGCCATCCAAAGTTATACGCAGTTTCTTTTATTGCCCGCTATGATATTTTACTTGACAAAGAAATTAAAATTATTATGTATGATTAAATGAAAAAAATAATATAATCTTACCGGGAAATAAATATTTTACTTCAAAATAATTAATTAATTAATTAATAGGGGCTTAAAGAAATAATCTCATGTAATATTATATAATGAGTATCCGAGAAATTGAAACATACCCAAAACAGTATAGCAAGGTTTTTAAAGTAAATGTTGTCAAGAAAAATCCGCTCAGACAACTACAAAAAACACAATCAAGCGTTATAAAATTTCTTAAAACGGAACTAAGAAAAACGGGCGGCTTTAAATTAAGCATTAGACTAAAAGTTACTCTTGTGAAAAAAATACTGACAGATACAGGAGGTTTTGATCTAATATATAAAACAGCTTACTTTGCCTCAAAGGCTGCAATAATATTAAACAGAAATCAAATATCAGAAGCATTAGACAAAGCGCGAAGAAATTTTAAGAGGAATTGGTGGTTGGCTTTGTGAAGGAAGTGGTTGGCTGATTGAAGCACTAAACGCACACTATATAAATCGAATAAAGTATAAGCCTTTGCGAGGTAGTTCTTATTTGAATTTACCAAAAGAACTGCAACACAACAAAAAAGGATTGATAAATATAAAAAATGAAGATAACGAGTGCTTTAGATGGTGTCATTTGGCTTATAAATTTCCTGCTGACAATAAACCTCAAAGAACAACAAAGTATAAAAAGCATATTAATGATCTCGATTACAAAGGAATTACATTTCCTGTTACTATCAAACAAATCCCAAAAATAGAAAAACAAAACAACATTTGTTTTAACATATTTGGGTATGAAGATAATCAAGTATACACTTTGTACATATCAAAAAAAAAAGCAGAAAAAACATGTGATATGCTTTTAATCACCGAAGAAGAAAAAAATCATTACGTGTGGATAACATTTTTTGACAGACTAATGTTTAGCCAAACAGCATACGAGGGGAAAAAATGGTTTTGTAAAACATGCTTGCAGTGCTTTAAATTCGAAAGGGTGTTAAAAGCTCACAAGAGTGATTGCCTTTCACTTAACGGAAAACAAGCAATAAAAATGCAAAAACAAAGATGAAAAAGTTAAGTTTAAAAACTACGACAGGCAGCTTATGGTTCCGTTTGTTATATATGCTGATTTTGAAGCAGTAACTGAAAGTATTTCTTCAGCATCAAACAATCCTAAAAAATCACATACGGAAGCATATCAAAAGCATACTGATTGCAGTTATGGGTATAAGGTTGTTTGTTGTTATGATGATCAATATTCAAAACCAGTTGTAACGTATAGAGGTCCAAATGCTGTTAACAAGTTTTTGGAAAAAATGATAGAAGAAGAAAAGTGGTGCAAGAAAACTATGAATGCAAACTTTAAAAAAGATCTAGTAATGTCACAGGAAGAAGAAGCTAGATTCCAAAAATCTAAATCATGCCATATTTGTGGTAATGGTTTTTCAATAACTTTTAAAAAAGATGACCCAAGTCGTACATTAGCATATGAAAACTCCGTTAGAAATGTTAGAGATCATTGTCATATAACTGGAAAATATAGAGGAAGCGCTCATGACATATGTAATATTAATTTCAGGTTGACTAGAAAAATACCTGTTGTGTTTCATAACTTGAGAGGATATGACTCTCACTTCATAATGCAACACATCGGAAAGTTTAAACAAAACATAAATGTTATACCGAATAACATGGAAAAGTATATGGCTTTCATGTTAGGAAAAAGTTTAGTGTTTATTGACAGTTTCCAGTTTATGTCCCAATCATTAGATAATCTAGTAAAAAACGTTCCGTCGTTTCAATACATATCTCAAGAATACAGCGGTAAAAAGTTAGACTTGCTGAAAAGAAAAGGCGTTTATCCTTATGATTATATGAACAGTTGTGAACGCTTCAAGGATACTAAGTTACCTGGCAAAGATAGCTTTTATTCTCAATTAAATGATGAACATATTTCAGATGCAGATATGGAAAACATTCAAGATTAAAAATATGGGAGAATATCATGATCTGTATCTCAAGACTGATGTGCTGTTGCTGACAGATGTTTTTGAAAACTTTAGAAAAATGTGCATTGAGTATTACAAATTAGATCCTTGCCATTACTTCAGTAGTCCTGGTTTAGCCTGGGATGCATGCCTCAAGATGACTGGTATCCAACTTGATTTAATAACTGATATTGATCAATATTTGTTTGTGGAAAAAGGATTAAGAGGCGGCACGAGTTATATTGCAAACAGATATTCACAGGCTGACAATAAATATATGAAAAACTATGACAAGAAAAAAGCAAGCAAGTACATAATATATCTTGATGCTAATAACTTGTATGGGTGGGCCATTTGTCAACCGTTACCTACTGGCAACTTCAAGTGGGTTGATAAGTTTGAAAAAGGAAAATTAAATTACATTGTTGAGTGTGATATCGAGTATCCTGAGAAACTGCATGACTCACATAATGATTATCCTCTTGCCCCGGAAAGTCTAAATATAAAAGATGAGTGGTTGTCAGACTATTGTAAAAATTTAAAACAAAAGTTTAATTTAGGACATTGCAATGTTAATAAGCTTGTTACAACACTGAAAAATAAAGAAAAGTATGTCGTGCATTTTAGAAACTTAGAATTGTATAAAACGCTTGGATTAAAGGTGACAAAAATACATCGAATACTACAGTTTGACGAATCAGAGTGGTTAAAGACATACATAGATTTTAATACTGCCAAGAGGACAGCTGGTAAAAATGCTTTTGAAAAGGATTTCTTTAAACTGATGAACAATTCAGTTTTTGGTAAAACTATGGAAAACTTGAGAAAAAGAATTAATGTTAAATTGACTCATGACGTGGAGGTTCTTTTAAAATATGTGGCAAGACCTTCATTTATTTCTTGTAAATTGTTTAATGAAAATTTCTTAGCCATAAACAGAATAAAAGAACGATTAGTTTTAAATCGCCCTATTTATGTTGGTATGTGTATTTTAGAATTGTCAAAATATTTGATGTAAGATTTCCATTACAACTACATTAAAAACGAATATGATAAAAAAGCTAAGTCATTATTTACTGATACCGATTCCTTGTGTTATGAAATAAAAACAAAAGATGTGTATGCAGACTTTTACAAAGATAAAGAACTTTTTGATAATTGTGATTATGATCCAAAAAGTAAGTTTCATTTTAATGATAATAAAAAGGTTATTGGCAAGATGAAAGATGAAACTTGCGGAATACCCATTGTTGAATTTGTTTGGTTGCGAAGTAAACTATATTCGTATGTGCTAGATAATAAGGTTAGTGCAAAGAAATGCAAGGGCGTTACAAAGTGTGTTGTTAAATAACAGATAGCAAATGATGATTACAAAAATATTTTGTTTACGGCAACAGAAGCTCACCACGAGATGAAAGTCATTAGATCACAAAAGCATAACATAAGCAGCTATGCAATCAATAAAAAAAGTTTATCAGCTGATGATAAACGATACATACTAGATAATGGAC